>CADDIJ020000927.1:39802-68534 GCA_902809745.2 Tetradesmus lagerheimii | reverse complement strand
GGGCAGGGGGCGACTGGCTTCTGCACAGTGGTGAGCATGGGTTAATTTGGTGCACAACACTTGGCCCAGTGCGTGCACTGAATAGCAGCTTGAGGAAATGTAGTATGTGGAGGGTGGGACTACATTATTGTCCTCACATCTCAGGTGTTACTTTCGCTGAGTGGGCACAACGCATTTGGTTGAAGTAAAAGCAACAGGATATGGCAGGCAAATGCACTGGCAAGCCCACTCATTGGGTGCTTTTCAGCTGTCCGCTGCGGATAAACAGATGCGTATCGTGACCCAAAAGGTGTCACTGTGCACGATGTATATACTCATGAGTTTTGTGTGGGGTGTGTACCGACTGGCTATCACTGCTCAACAACCGTTCAAAGTCACTTGTCTGTTGCTGGTAAGTACTGGTACACATTGAGCGACGCGTTTCGGACTCTTCGCCCATCATCAGGCTGTTTATGTGAACAGCACTAGCACAAACAAGCATGGGCCATCAGGCGCAACAGAACTGGCAGGGTTAGGTTTTAGGGTGAGGCCACAGGCTTTCAAACAGCCAGTGGCTCTCACCCTGCAACCATTCTGGGGAAAATACATCATGAGAAACATGCAGGGTGAGAGCCACTGGCTGTTTGAAAGCCTGTGGCCTCACCCTAAAACGGCCAAAGCAGCACTGATATTCAGTGGCTAGCTTTGACCAGCAGAGAACCCAGATTCCTGTTTTTCTTGTACGCAACAATTGGCTTCGCCAACGCAACATGTAGAGCTTCACCCGCCTTCACATACTCGTCCGCTAAGATCTGCGGCAAGCGCAGGTCAGGGACTTGTTGAGCATATGGCACCACCATGACGCACTTGCTGCTGCTATCAGCCTTACGGCTGGCTGCTTGCAAATAGATGTGCCTTTTTGAAAAAGACACGCGACTGGCTATGCTGGCAGTAAAGCGTAGAGGGTAACCCCTCTGACGCAGACGGTGAGTAAACTTCCGCACCATGCAGTCAAACCACCACTCGTCATTGTTAGTAACAACATAACGAATGAGTTCTGCATTGATGAAGCTTTTGAACATGCCTTGATGATGGAACGAGTGAAATGGAATGTATAGGTACTTATTCAGCACCTTTTGATGCGTGCGCACCTTTAGCCTGACGGTACCGTCGTTGGAGGTTGCAGCATCATCCATGCACTTGTACACAACCACGTCCAAGAAATCAACTTGAAAGCGGCTATATGTTGTTGTGATTATTATGTTGGGCAACAAGTTGCTCAACAAGTCAATCAAAGCAAGAAGCTCACTCTCACTGCCTTCAAAAACCACAAATCCATCATCAAGAAAGCGCTTGAACAGTTTGGGGAAAGCCGCACCTAAACGCTGCTTTGCAAGACCTTCCCACTTGCGAGCCAAGTAAATCTGAGCTGCAGGTGGCATGCAGTTGGTGCCCATTGCACCGCCGAAGATCTGCCTATATTGCCTATTCTGCACAGAAACCACATTGTTCTTTAAAACAAACTCCAAGAAAGCTCTGACCATGCATTTCTGCTGGCAGCTGCCTGGAACAGCTTCAGTACATGCATCAAGGCACCCCTCATGTTCTACATGGGGATACAAGGATTCAACGTCAAACGTGAGCAACCAGGCATCCTCGCTGACTCTAACTCCTTCTAACTCCCCCACAAGCTGAGTCCTGTCCGCTAGCACTGTAGGATAGTCCTTCAAGCAATTGTTGAGCAGATCTGCTAACCATATGCTTGCATATGTGGTAATCCAAGAATGACATGCGGCAATTGGCCTGCCAACAATAGGGCTGTCCAAGCTGCAGATAAACAGATGCGTATCGTGACCCAAAAGGTGTCACTGTGCACAATGTATATACTCATACACCTTGAGCTACAGGTTGCTGTCACTTGATCGTTTGTGGTGTTTTGTGTAGATCTTCTTGTGCAGTAGGTGTGCAGTTCTGGCAACTTTGGGTGAAGCAGATGTGGTGATGAAGCAGGGGATACTTGATGCTAGCGCTGCTTTTGTTCCCCGGGCGCTCAGGAAGTAAGTGTAGTTCTTGGATACAGCTGAGGTTACAGCTGTGGAGTTCAGCTCCCAGCTGACTTTGACCGGGTGAATACGGCAGTAGCAGATTACCTGCAAACAGATGAGTTTGACCAACATCGTGCTGTGCTGTGACACTGCTCAGTCAGCACACGAACGTATGCACCAGAGTTGTCGCCACAGGAGATGGCGTCTTCATGCCCGCCTCACTGGCGTAGATTTGCGCTTTGATACACATTGGGAAGCCTCACATTTTGTTTTTGGCAACAGACTCGGGAGGCACATGCTTCCTCGTCATGCATAATTAGAGCCTCCGGGAGGTGGCTTGGGTGGGGGATCAGCCATATGGCACAAGTAGGTGTCGTAGTGGTGCACAGCTGTCGCATTGCGCATGCAGGTGCTGCTGTGGTGCACAGATGCTGCGCTGCGTATGCCTATAGGTACCAGCTAGTGGATTTTGTAGGTGGTGCACAGCTGCCGCACTGGCAGATGGGGCACCAAACGAGTTTCCTAAAGCAGCTCTGCGAAATGCAGAGCGATGCAGTTGAGCGATAGCAATGTCCTACGGCTTGTTAGCGCGTTTGTTGCAATTTCAATCTTGGTTCAGATGTGAGGCATTGGGCCTTGAATGAGACAATGCATTAGGAACCGCCTAGTGGCACCCAAGCCTGCTCAGGTTAATTGAGGCGGCCAAGCCCTGTGTGCAACTAGCAGGACCTGCATGGCCTTGGTATTAGTGCAATTGTGACGCAACGACATGCAGTGTTTACCACGGGGGTGGTGAAACTCGTATTCCCATGATAGTGTAGTCACGTGTCCTTAGTTGATTTGCGGGAGGTATCAGCTGGTCAGCATGTGCGCGCAATTGCAGCCAGCACTTGTTAGTGTCATGCGACAAGAGCCGGGGGCCGATGGCGTTGATGCTATGGCTTAATGGGTAACATGATGATGATGATGATGCGACAAGAGCGGGTGTATGTGCCACTTGGGTAGCAGCCTGCTATGTGGGCCCTGCCAGCTGTTTCAGACCTGATTTCGTCTGCACTTTGCTAAACCATTAGTTCTATTCTATCAACTTGTGCTTGAAGCACTTGTGCGTATCATCATGAAGAAATTCGGTGTGCGCTTTCTGAGCACAATATGGGATAGGTAAACCACGCTAGTCCACTTGCTAGGCATGATTCTACTACCAGATCTGAGCATGTGCGCTTCATGTGTTGTAACACCCATTCTGCACCCGTGCAACGTACGTGATTACCACAAGAAACAGCGCCACAGCAAGACTTGCCCCCGCAGAGAGTGAGTACTGCATTACATACGCTGCATGATATTTCAATGTGGCGTCTGCAATCCTTTATGCAGTGCATGGGAACCCTCCTCTTGATCATCAAGGCTAGTGCTGCATTGGATGTGGATGCTCACTGGATACGTGCGCTTCCTACAACGCACTGCCAGCTACCTGTACAGCTTGATCTTGCCTGAGGCTGTCCTACACACCGGGCACTTGGCCAGTGACGGCATGCACCCACTGCAGTACATATGCCCGCACCCCACAAACGCCTGGTTCACATCCCTGCTGAAGCACACCCGGCACTGCCAGCTGCCCCGCATTGCCTCCAGCTCCTGGTCCCTCTTTGCTGCTTCCTGCCGCAGCTCTGCAACTGCTGCTGTGGCTTGCGACAGTGCCTGGTCAGCTGCAAGGGCCCGCTGCAGCAGCTGTTGGCGGTCGAGGTCTAGCGGCATGCCTGCTGCGTTAAGCATGTCGGCAACTGCACTGGCAAGCTCGGATGCAGCCATCTGCACATGCACACAGCCAAAGCAACAATCAAGATAGGCCGACAGGAGTGGGTTTCAGCTCTGTGGAGGTTGTGGTGAATTCAAAGGCAAGCATTGTATGCAGGTGCCAATCACACGGAGGTTCGTCAGGAAAGAGTCTGTAAAGAGGGTACGTACAGCAGGAAACACTCAATAGCTCTCACCTGCTGGCCAGATGCTGCAGCTGCACTTGAGCTACTGCTGGCACCTGCAGCTGCTGCTGCATCCGGCTGCACTTGCTGCCCTGCAGCCGAGGGCTGCTCTGTAGGGGCAGCAGCCGGCACAGCTGTGCCAGACGCACCACTCTGGAAACAGAACACCTGCAACACCGCAGCGAAAAGACCACACAACTTGGGCAGCAACCAACACATGCCACATGCTTGCATTATGAAAGATGATGGGCACAGTATGCCTTGGCCGGTACACAAAATATGGCACACCTATATGGCCCCGCATCCCACGGTATGCACAAGCTTCACAAGAAAACCATCATCAGATCCCTGCACTGCCTTGTGTGGTTGCCTGCCCCCACACTGACCTGTCTTGACAGCAGTGTTGACTCGAGCTGCAAATAAATACAGTTGATTGTAAAAAGCTGTAGTATGGTTCTCTCACCTGCGTTGACAGCATCGTCTCATACACCCCTGGCTCCACCTCCACTGACAGCCGGTACGCAGCCTGCCCAGTAGCAGGGGCAGCATCAACCGCCACGCGCCCATAGCACAGCACCACACCCTCCGCCTCACTACTGCTGATGTCAGCAGCAGCTGCTGTTACTGCTGCTACTGCTGAGCTGGCTGCAGCATAGTTTGACCGCCGTTTGACTGCCACGAGCTCCCCTGCTGCGTAGTGCCGCAGTGGCCGCAGGCGCAGCAGTGCCCTGTCTGCTGGCTGCACGGGAGAGCCGACATGGCCGCTGGCTAGCGCACCCTCCAGGTCACTGTCGTAGCCACCTGCATGGTAAGTGAGGGTCCGCATTATGCTACGTCATCAGCATGCCGGCTGTTGCGATGAGTTTTGCCCACTGCTGTAGCCCGCATCATCAGCCGCTGTCAGCAACACTGTTTCTTGGTTTCAGGTTTCAAGTGCGAGATTTAGCACATTGCAGCCCTCAATAACAGTGAACATCACAACGACTGCACAAGCTTACAAAGCATATGTCGCACACACCTGGGTGCAGCACGGGCTGCAGCAGCGGCAGCTGGGCCGCCTCCGGCACCTCCAGCAGCGGGTGCAGCGGCAGCGTGCAGGGGCACCCCAGGGCCCTTATGAAACAACATCAGCATGCCGGCTGTTGTGATGAGTTTTGCACACTGCTGTAGCCCGCTTGATCAGCCGCTATCAACAACACGAGTGTCAGCACAGCGAACATCACACCACATGCATGAGTTCACAAACACAAATGTCACAGCCCCCACGCACCTGGGTGCAGCACTGGCTGCAGCAGCGGCAGCTGGGCCGCATCCGGCACCTCCAGCAGCGGGTGCAGCGGCAGCGTGCAGGGGCTGCCCAGGGCCCTGCTCAGCACCTGGGCCAGCAGCGAAGACAGCGACAGGCCTGCGGGGGGCACTGCCACGTACAGCTTGCCGCTGCTGCTGTCGTAGTACTCGTAGATCTGCATTGTGCATTGCACGAGAGACAGAAGTAAATGATCGTGCGACGCCGCAGAGCAAATCAGGTAAGTGATGCTGCCAGGAGGTGCAGCACCTAGCTGGCCAAAGGTTGTCGCAGTACTCGTAGATTGCCATGTGCAAGAGACAGATGTCAATGGCCATACCAGGAGGTGCAGGCAAAGAGGCACACCTAGCTGTCCACAGGCTGCAGAATGCCATCTTGCTGCTGCTATGTAGCACAAGTGGCGGCATACCATATATTCTCCAATAGGCAGAGATCCAATATGCAGCCCGCATACAACCTGCACCACGCTGTCTTCTGCGCTCCTACCTGTCTTGAAGCAGTGTCGCGCGTCACATCCCTGCCGCTGTTACGCAGCACCACTCTGCTGCACAGCTGCTCCACAAACAGCAGCCGGCCTGGCGCAGCAGCAGCAGCACACACCTGCGCCACAGCACCCAACCCCAGCTGCCGCAGGGCAGGCACTGCTGCTGCGTGTGCTGCTGCAATGCTGAAGACAGCAGGTGCAAAGTGGGGGCTGGCCAGCAGGGCTTGTATGTGCTGCAGGGAGGTGCTGTTGATGGCTGCTAGCGGGCTGAGGGGCTGTGAGGGGTCCAGCTCTTCAGAGAGCATGTCAGACAGAGCGGCCACTCCAAGCCACCTACGGCACCAGTTGTGTATGATGACGCATCAAGTATGATGACACGTTGAATAGAGCACGCACAGCCGCAGCGCGCTAACAGCTGTGAGCCGCAGCTTGCAGGAAAATATGCATGGAGGAGTTCAGCAGGTAGCAGGTAGCAGAGTTGACTTGGCACGCCAAAGCATTACGGAAGGGGCGTTTGCTGACACAATCATGCGTATGTCGGCATAGCATTCATTTCCTAGCATGCACCTCTCACACAGCTCAACGATTGGACATTGCTGCTTTGCCACGCTGGTAGTGCACACATACCTGCAGATGTGGTCGGATATTTGAGGGTGAGCCAGCAGCAGGTGCTGCGGATCTGCCCTGCCCAGCAGCCTTGCTGCACCAACACCCCCGCCACTGCCGCCAACATGCACCACACGCGTTGCAGGCATCAGCAGCCCTGATGCAGTTGGCACCAGCAGCGTGTGTGAGCTCCGTGCGGCAGCAAGGTATGCTGCATCGCCTGCGTTTGATCTGCTGCAGAGGTAGGAAAGCAGCTTGAGGCACGCTGAGAGCTCGTTGGGGTTCATGCGGCGCCCTGCCAGCTGCTGCTCAAAGCGCTGCAGGGCTTGCACCTGCGGGGCAGCAGCAGCACAGCAACGCCAGGAGTAGGTAGAGGAGACGCATCATATATCAACGGTTGTGCAGGGCGTGGCATCAGAGCTCAGACAAGTTTCAGAGAATGCACAACCAAGAAAGTTACTTCCAGCCTACAACAGTGTCTGCAATCCCCAGCTGAGCAGGTGCGCCACAAACACATGTGCAAACCCATGTCTGCTGCACATCTTTGAGCTTGGTCATGAGGTCATAAGCTCAGTGCCTTTCCCCCTGCCTAGGCTCTCACCAGGTCCTCTGCACGCGGCTCCTTCACCCCAAGCTGCCTCAGCAGCGCCAGCTGCCCCACAAATGTGCAAAATCTGACAACCAAGGGAAAAAACTGTCACAGTTAATCCCAGCTGAGCAGGTGCCCCACAAACACATGTGCAGAACCATGTCTGCTGCAAACTCTTCAAAATAATCATATAGAATGTCCCTTGCCGCTAGCCTAGCCTCTCACCAAGTCCTCTGCTCGCGGCTCCTCCTTCACCCCAAGCTGCCTCAGCAGCGCCAGCTGGCACACAAACTGGCCAGGCACCTCCCATGCAAACGGCGCCAGCGCAGCACCACCCAGCCGCAGAAACAGCTGCTGCGGCGCCACCAGCCTACTGCGGTGCGCCACGGGAATGAATGCAGCGCCTGACAGCTGCTGAACTTGCGGTGCGCTGAGGCCTTCTCGGTCTAGGTGCTCCAGGGTCTTGGCGGTTAGGGAGGGCAGGGGTTCGAGGCTGTCGGGCCAAGAAGAGAGCAGCTCCTCGCCACCATCATTTCCACCAACCTGCAGATGATGAAAGCACATGCATAGGTGGTGATTTGAAGGAACTGGGGTGTGACTTCGGCCGTCTACATGTGTTTGGGTTCAGCAGGCTGTCAGGCCAGGACGAGAGCAGTCCCAATGATATTTGGCAGCACGAGTGACGATGATACGAGTAAAGAAACCAGAAGCCTTTCGTGAACACCCGCCAAGCTATCAGTGCATAGCACCTGCAGCATGTACAGCATGAGCAAGACATCGCTAACCAGGGCATCACGGCACCGCGGCAGTAAGAAGCATCCGGTGACAACCCCAACATAAGAGCACACAGCAAGCAATGCAGCAGCCAAGGCAACCAACCATTCATAGCCAATCTAGCCCACTAGATATCTGTCCTCTCACCATATGAAGGTGCTGCAGCACTGCCGACAGTGGTGGTGGGCTGCGCATGCCCAGCTGCTGCCCCAGCACTGCAGGCAGGGCTCTGCTGTCAGCCAGCAGCGGCAGCACAGTCCAGACCAGGTGCCAGTCCTTGTGCTGAGCAGCAGCTGCGCAGGAGGTGAACACACGGCGCGAGGAGCGGCCACCTGCACACCAGCACATCCACAGGCACATGAAGACTCAGAGCATTGGGATATGTAACGAAGGGTTGAGAGTAGAGCAAGCTGCGTGCAGCGCTAATCCTCAAGTACACGATCTGTAGGCACCACCGTCATTACAAGGATTGACTTTATGCAGCAAGGAAGACGCAAAGCAACAGAACACCACCTACATGGCAGCCCAAGTGAAGCTGGCACAAACTGAATGCGCCCAAGCTCCTGCCAGAAGGCTTTATCAGGCCCCAGCCCGGCCCAGTTGCTGCGCAGATGCGCCAGCAGTGCGTCTGCTGCTGACACAAGCGCATCAACTTCACTGGGGTCAGACCCAGTGACTTCTATGCAGCTGGATTCCAGTGCAGCAGATGGTGGTGCTGCTGCTGCTGCTGGTACAGCTGGAGGTGCTGCTGCGGCCAAGGTTGCTGCGCTGGCTGCGATGTGGCGTGCCAGCTGCATGAATGTGTCTGGCGTGACCTTGCACTGAAGGCCCAGAGCTCGAAGCACCTGTACGAGTGGAAATCCAGGGCAGAAGGCTTGATTTGGCATGTTTGGTGATTGTGTGACTGCAATCACTGGGTGTCCATCCAGCTCACTCAACTGCAAGAGCGCTGCGCAAACACACCTTATTTGAATGCCCTATAGGGAGCCCGTAAAACCTCAGCACCATGACAACCCAGAGTGCTATTGCTTGTCCACAACTAAGCGCAGCCTTTCAAGCAAGGCATACCCAGCCGGCCTCACCTGCAGCCAGCCAGCACTGTCATACGGTGCTGCTGGAAACAGCGCAAGGCTGCTGCCAGCACCACCACCAGCTGCTGCTGCTGCAGCAGCAGCACCGCCAAGCGCTGCCACACCCATTGTAGCCATAACCGTGGCAAACAATGGCACAGTCGGATCAAACAGCTGCTTCGCTAAGTACAGCTGCTCTTGCTGAACCGAGCCTGCTGCTGCAGCAGCACTACTGCTAGCTCCGTCAGCAGTGATGGTTGCTGCTGCTGCACGTGCTGCTGCTGCACGTGCTGCTGCTGCACCTGCTGCTGCTGCACTGCCTGCAGCAGCAGCTGGTGCTACCTTGGCAGGCACGAACGCAAGCGCAGCCAACGCTGCGACAAACGCGGCATCCGAACCCAACTGCCAGCTGCCATTCGACCAGTGCTGCTGAATGAAGTCGAGCGCGTACTGCCGATCTGTTAGTGACAAATGAAACAGGGGCGGCAGTAGCAGCGCTTGCAGGAAATCTGCCAGGCTTGCAGGAGTGAGGCCCAAGATGTAGTACAGCTCCCCCCATGTTGGCCGGTGCTCCATGATGTGGCTGGTGCAGCCAGCTGGTAGGCTGGGCAACTGCAGGAGGCCTGCACAGCAGTGACAAAGGCATGTGACACATGTACATGAGCAACACACAGTTCCTTGACCTGTATTGAGCAGTGAATTGCACAGACTGTCATGATGTCAGCAGAAGGCACTGCCAACTTTTCCATGTTACTCAGCTGTTCCTTAGTAGCTGAACCCCCAACCTTTTATAAGTGGTTGCCACTCCTCACCTTGGCACTCCTGCACTACTGCCTGGGGAGCCAGCACCCATCTGCTGTCATCACCGAGCGCTACCAACTGCCTTGCGGCCCCTGCTGCTGCTGCTGCTCCACCTCGTGTCGCCCCTGCTGCACCATGGCTGCCTTGCAGCAGCGAATCATCCTGCAGCCAGCCACCTCCATCTTCCTCATCCTGCTGCTGCTGCTGCTGTGGTGGGGCAGCTGGCAATGCCTCAGCAGCAGCTGCCTGCTCCTGCATCTGCAGCCGCCTAAACATGGGTAAGCTTCGCAAGAAGCACACTTCATTCAGCTGCAAGTCCCTCGGTGGGTTGTCTGCCAGCAGCACAAACAGCTTGCACCAAGTGCCCTCATCCCACACTGCTGCTGCTGCTGCTGTTGCCGAACTTGCTGCTGCTGCTGCTGTTGCTGCTGTTGCCGA
Source organism: Tetradesmus lagerheimii (assembly GCA_902809745.2). Classification (NCBI taxonomy): domain Eukaryota; kingdom Viridiplantae; phylum Chlorophyta; class Chlorophyceae; order Sphaeropleales; family Scenedesmaceae; genus Tetradesmus; species Tetradesmus lagerheimii. Next base: position 58,463 of record CADDIJ020000927.1, on the reverse strand, counting down.
ACTTGCTGCTGCTGCTGGTGTGAGGCTGCCTAGGTGCTGCTGAGCGCCTGCAAACTTCCTGACTAGGGGCCCCAGGAAAGGAGGCCTACCCAGCACTGGCTGCTGCCCCAGCAGCTGCTCAACAGGCAAACCTGGAGGAGTGGCCAAACCATTGCCACCTGGCGCTGCTGCTGCTGCTGCTGTGGCTGCTGCTGCTGTGGCTGCTGCTGCTGCGGTTGTTCCTGAGGGTGCAGCTGCCGCATGTGTCGCAAGAGGAGCTAAGCCTGTTGGTGCTGCTGCTGCATTGAAGATGTGGTTGAACCTGGGGTCTAGTACTGGTAGGCCTGCTGCAACAGCTGCAGGCAGCAGCCAACCCCATGGCTCTGAGAGCGCCCCAGCCTGCAAGGGGACACCAGGGGTAAAGCAGGGGTCAGAGGCAAACGCATTACGCAAGGAGTTGGCCATTGAGAGTGGGTAACAGTAGCACAGACACAAGTGAATAGCCTGCCAAACCCACTGTGCGTGCTGCCACTGTGTGCCAATGTGCAGTTGTCCTGCTTTCAGGATGAAAACTGGCATCAAGTTCAGGCCACAACGACAGTGGGCACGGGTACAGCAACAACCAACATTGTGTGGCAGACCATGACACATGACAGCAATATCATCATCAACTCACCCACGAGGCAGCATCGTGCTGCTGCACACCGTCCGCCATGCTCTGCCCCACCCCTGCTGCTGCTGCTGCTGCTGCTGTTTCATCAGCATACTCAGGCAGTACAGCCATCACAAGCTCCCTGTGTTTCAGCTTCAGCAGCCGACCATCAGCAAGAGGAAGCAGCGGCCAGTCTGCAAGAGGCCTCCACATCAACTCAGCAGCACCAGCAGCAGAGGCAGCAGCAACCAACGCGCTGTTCGGCGCCGCACTTCCAAACATGCCTGCTCCAGCTTGCTCATTCGCGTACTCTGCCTGCGCCACCATTGCTGCTGCTGCATCGCCGCCAGCCAGCACATCTGCTAGCAGGTCCCGGCCTAAACCCCTAGCACGCTCAGCAGCGTTTCTGATGCTGCCAACAACCCTTGATCCTGTGCTACCCCTGCTGCTGCTCGCTGATGCTTCAGCAGCTGCTGCTGCCCCCCAGGTAAGATCCTCCTGCCAGCTAGGTGCAGCAGCAATGATGTGCAAAATGACAGACCACAGTCGCAGCAGCCAGTCTAGATAGGGTCCGCCATAAGCACCATCCTTCCAAGGTACCGCTGCTGCTGCTGCTGCTGCTGCTGCAGAGGACTCCCACCCACCCCTGCCATGTCCACTACTGCTACTAGCTGCATACATTGCTGCGGCTGGTGCTGCTGGTGGTTGCAGTTGACTTGGCGCAACGACCTCCCAGGTAGGCCCTAGTGCATCCTTCAAGTGAGCAGCCAAGTGCTGCAGCCCATAGAATGCCAGCCCCAGCTCCTCACGCACTTCTGGGTACTTCAGCGCCCAAGACAACGCAGCTACGCATTCTGGCGACACAAACTGGCATAGCAGATGTGACGGCAGCAGCGTAGTTGGCTGCGGCTGGCAGCTGTCTGGGGATACAAACAGCGTGGAAGAGCCAAGCACTGCAACTGTGCCTGCTGCTGTGGGTACTGGCAGGCCTCTGAGCCAGTTCACACGGTTCATGTTGAGCGGGCAAGCTACTGCCCCTGTTGCTGCTGTTGATTCTGATGCAACTGCATCGACAGCAGTAGCAGCAGCGCTGCCACGCCCTGCTGCTGGTGCCATCTGCTGCTGCTGCTGCTGAGGGTCATTCATAGCATCCATCACTGCATTCAGCACTTCATCAACACCTGCTGCCAGCTGTGTCTGTAGCTGGTTCGCTAAGCCGCGAAGCACAGTCAGCCCACGAGGACCCAACACGTCACCAACTAATGCTGCTGCACCCTCTGGCAGATTGAGCATGCTTGCATTGCTGCTGCTGCTGCCACCTGCTGCTGCAGCATGTGCAGCTGCATCCCTAGCTGCAGCAGTGCCTGCTGTGCTACTAGGGCTTTGTGGCTCTGCTATTCCTCCAACCACAGCAGCAGCACCAGCAGCAGCTGCGCCGCTAGTGCTACTGCTGTGCCTATCTGGAGCTGCCAAATCACAACAGCAGAACTCCAGAAGCTGCAGTGCCTGCACTGCAGTCAGCGCTGCAAAGGGGTGTGCCTCCGCAGGTGCTGTCTGCCGCTCTCCCAACCGCCGAAGCAATGGCCTCAGCACCTGCGGGCTTACAATCCTCAGGCCTGGTATTGCAGCTGCTTCTAGCTGCGTTACAACATGCCAGGGTACGTTAAAGAGAGGCAGGTGCTGTGTGATGAACTCACGAGCTTCTGGACCTAGGCCTGTGGCAAGCGCTGCATGCTGCTGCTGCTGACTCTGCTGCTGCTGCTGCTGTGGTGGCTGCTGTGGCATGTCCCTAGGGGGCAGGAAGGCCCCCTCTTGCAGGTGCACCAGTCGTCCGTTGTGCAGCTGCCAGATGGGCAGGCTGGACACGGCTTGGTACATCTGCAACGGCAGCAGCGCCAGCTCACACACGTTGAGGCCATTTCAGGTGGCATGACAAGCGGGAAATGCTGAATGGCACGCAAGCGGCCGTCAAGCATGTGTCTATATGCAGCTGCAAAGTTGCACAAAGCCCTACAGCTCAACCATAATACCCCGACTCCAACCAACCTCCAAAACATGTTCATTAGTTCTAAAACATCTGAGCAAGTCAGCGCCAGACAACGTTTTGGAACACGTAGGCTGAGTCAGCGTCGCCAGCCTCCACTGCCCTCACAAGATCAAGCGTCGGGCAGTACAGCCCCGCCCCAGCCGCATCAACCAACACACAGCACGGCTGCACAGAGCCCAGCGACCCAACAACGCAGTGCCTATCGCTCACGCAGCACCTCCCACTCGTCTGTCACAACAAGATCCCACAAAACAGAGGTCAAGCGGCATCAGCAGCTCACGTATTTGAACACGTAGGCTGCATCGGCATCGCCAGCTTCCCTTGCCCCCATCAGGTGCGGCATCAGGCAGTACATCCCCCGCAGCCGCATGTTGTGCAGCATCACCACCAGCTCCTGCCACGCTGTCACAAGCGCAGCCAGCAACTGCTGCTGCTGCTGCTGAGGCTGCTGCTGCTGCCGGCCTGCTAACCCCTGCTGCTGCATAGGTGAAGATAGTGCGGCTGCATTTGGGCTTGCAAGGCTCTGGTGGCTGCTGCTGTGTGGTTGCAAAGTTCCCAGTGCGCCTGGTGTAAACTTCACACCTGCAGGCGCCTGAATGTTCACCATGAAGTTTTGCTGGCCCAGCAGGCTGCGGCTGCCCGCAGGAACTGCTACGGGTGAAAACAGGCCTGCAGAAACCCCGAGTGCAACAGACATCAAACCAATACTGGACGTTACATTGTTGTACTGCTTTGCGAGCCGCATTGGTCAATGCATTGGCACATATGCAGACACTCAAGGCGCAGCAGTGCTGTATTCTTTGAACCCAGGCTGCCCGGCTACTCCTGCTTTGCAACACTCACCGCTAGTAGGTGTGACCTGGTGTGCCGCACAGCCATCACTCTTTGTGCACACAGCCACAGCAGCAACCAAGCAAGAAGCAGGCCTTGCCCTTGACCCAGCACTGTTTGAACCCGCAGCAGCACCTGCCAAAGCAGTTGTCAGCGCACTCTCAACTACTGCTGGCAGCACCTCGAACACTGCGCTGACCATGTAAGTAAAGGTATGAGACACGACTTCATCTGTGCAGCTGTTGCTGGCAGTGGTACTGGTAGTGGAGGGGCCAGCGACCGCAGCAGCAGCCTCTGTGAAGCTGCTGCTGCTACTGCTTCTGCTATGACGCTCCAGCTGCTGCTGCTGCTGGCCCAGCCCATCTGTTCCATCAAGCTTGGCTGCTGCAGCAGCAGCAGCAGTAGCGCCAGTAACGCTAGCTGCACCGTCTTGTTCTTCTCCAGTGCCCTTCGCAACTTCAACGCCTGCCGCCACCGCTGCTGCTGCTGCCACTGCTGCTGCTGCTGCTTTGCTATCCGCTGCCTGCCCTGCAGCCAGCTGCTGCAGCGCCCCAGGCCTGCACACTGTCTGCAAAGTGACGGGCCAGCAGTTTTTGTAGCTGCTGCTGCCCCTGCTGCTGCTGCCACCGCGTGCTCCTGCTGCCATGCGAGCCAGCAGGCCCGCGGGGCCTTGCAGGCCCTGCTGCTGACGCGCCAGGTGCTGCTCAGCTATAGCACCTGCATGCAAATAACAGCCCACTGGTCGGTGACTTGCAGATGTGGTTTGTGAAGCAGAAAGGTATACCGCATCACGACAATGTGACAGTCTACACTAGCGATTGCACACCAGCCAGCATGAGCACTACATGTGCGCCCTGTAATCGCCACAACATGCAATGCCAACAACAGGGTGAGGCCCACATTATCAATTTGAAAAGCAGTAGCGTAGTGCGACTGACTACAGCTACTGTTGAGATGAGTTCAGACTTTGTTTTGTCGTATTACATAGGAAGCAACACAACAGGGTCGTATTTTGTCGTATTACATAGGAAGCAACACAACAGGGTGTGCGCACATCATCGCCCACCTGTGCGTGCTGGCATGCTGCTAACCACACTTGGCGCCACAGATCCCTGCCACAGCCGCAACTGCTGCTGTTGCTGCGTTAGCTGTGCTGGTAGGTGTGAGACTGACACACGCTGCATGTGCCCCAGGAACAGCAGGCTCTTCGTAGCTGCAGGACCAAAGGCAGCAACCTGCAAGCGGTGATACACACATGCGCAGGCAGTAAATAGATCAAGCAGTAACTAGATTGTCAAGCAGCACTGGATGTTCAAAGACATGCGTTGCCCTGCCACGTCTATGTATGCTGCCAGCACCACAGCTGCAAGCACAGAAGATGAACAAAGCCTAGCGTAGTTTACATGACAAGCATTCAAAAAAGACCAAAACAAGAACACGCGAACACCACATGGTGACCACTGACGGCGTTGCAATGCTAGTGTTACACCTGCAGGCTGTGCATTGGTAGTGTAATACAGGATGTGCCAACCAGCTATTTGTCCCTTACTCCTACCTGCTGCCTCACATCCTCAATTGCCAGCCCCATTGTCCTGCCACGCTGCCCCAGCTGCTTAGCAGCAGCAGCAGGCAGCGCAGACCCGGCATGCATGCCCTGCTGCTGCTGCTGCTGCAGCCGCAGCGGCAGCCGCAGATACAAAGCACCACCCACAACACCTGCCTCTGCCCCATCTGCAGCATTGGCTGCACCATCTGCAGCAGCACCGCTGCTGCTTGACACCCTGTCGCTGCAGGGTTGCCACACGCTCCACTGGTCTGCAAAGCGCTGCGTTAGGCCTGGCTGTGTGTGGCGCACTGAGCGGCCCCTTGGGCCAGGGCTGCGCAGCTCTGCTGCTGTCTGAGCAAGTGCTGCTCCTGAGGGGTCCCAGTAGCAGGTGGTGTCACCAGACATGGCCTGCATGGCATCACCACCAAACGCATGACATTACCACCAGTTACATGACATGCGCACCAAAGAGAACAGAAAGATGGCATAGCATGCACCAAGGAAAGTCAAGCTACATTAAGAGACAGACGTCTCAAAGGTAGCAGTTGTAGGTGCCTGATATGGGCTGCCCGGATGAAAGCAACAAACCAGCTACTTGCAGCACAGCGAAAGATTCGGTCAAGCAGCTCCACCCCAGCAGCAGCAGCAGCATGCATGCATGCACCACAGACCGCAATCCATGCATCAAACAACCAACAGAACGCTCGCTGAACACAGCAGCACAACGTGCCGCTCCCCGCACCTGCAGGACGTCTGTGATAGCCCACACACTTGACAGGCCCATCTGCACCGCTGCTGCAGCATCGGGTGCTGCTCCTGTGCCAGCCAACCCACCACCACCACCACCAGCAGCAGCAGCAGCAGTGGTGAAGCTGCCAGGCCTAGCTGGCATCAGCTGGGCCAGCTGCGATGCTGTAAGGCTCAAGCCGCGCAGTGCAATGCACAGCGATGGACCTGAACAGCAAGCACAAGAGAAAAGCACAGCAGGTGCATGGTGGTTTGAGCATGCACTTGTGCGCAAGTGACCGCATGGATGTAGCAATATGTAGGTTAGCCAGTGGCAGTTTAATACAGTCAACCAGCACACCACAAATTAGATGCATAGAGCACGGTGGTGATCGCGGCAAGTCATACATCCTGAGAACAGATAAATGCACGCTGGTTGCACATCCCCACCTTGCAGCTTTGCTAGTCCTGGGTGCAGCAGGCTCTCTGAGCCATGCTGCCGCTCATCAAGCACAACAGACATGCTGCCAAAACGCCTCACACTGCTGCTGCTGCTGGCATCTGCAGTCCGCATCTGGTCTGCCCAGGATAGCACTGCCAGTAGCACAGCAGCAACAGGGCCTGCCGCAGCTGCTGCTGCAGGGCCGACCATCTCTGCGGCACCTGCAGCAGATTCCTGCACACTGACAGCTTCATATGCAGCAGCTGCAGAATGGCCATCCGTGTTGTGACTACTGCTATCCAACGCTGCTGCTGCTGCTGAAGTTGCTGGTGACGGCTTGACGTGGCTGCTGCAGCTTGCGAGTACTGCTGCAGCTGCTGCTGCTGCATCATCCAGGCTGGGGCATGCGGTGTTGGTGGTGAGCTGGTGGCTGACCTCATGCTGGTACCTGCAGCAGCAGCAGCAGCAGTGTAAGGAGCAATGTTTGAGAGTCCCAACTTGAGACGAGCATTGGAATGGCCTGACATATTGGTCAAACTGTCTTTGCCAGCAAGGCAGCTGCACATTGATCATTACAGGCAGCATGCCGCACCACGGGTTGATAACACAGCCAGAATACACGTGGCAATGCATTTCGGGCCTTGATGGCCAGGCAGCCACAGCTGCACATGTGTTCGCACCACACAGCAACTCACCTCATGGACCGAACACCCAAGGATTCAGCAGTAGCTTGGCTCAGGCCATGGTGTGCCAGCCTCAAGCCCTCAGCCTCTAGCCACGCAGCATCATTATAATACAACTCCCCAGGGGGCGCCATCACACCCTGTGCATCTGGCAGCAGCAGCACATCAGCTCCGCAAGCCGCAGATACACTGTTGCTGCCAGCAGCAGCTGCAGCAGCAGCTTGAAGTGCAGAGGCGGCTGCTACCGCGCTTGGCTGCTGCAGCTGCCGAATGCTGCTGGATCCCGACAGAAGTGCATGTGCTGCTGAGTCAGCAAGGAATACAGCCAACTTCAGATGTTGCTGTTGCAGCGGCTGGCCAGCAGCACGTTCAGCAAGCACAGCTAGAGCGACGGCATACGCAGCGAAGCCAAACTGCGGCCGCACGCCAATGGCTTGCAGGGTGTCTGCAGCAGCAGGGTGCTGCTGCAGCAGCTCATGTGGAACCACCCACAGCAATTGCTGTTCCTGCTGCTGCTGCAGGGGGTCACCATCATCTGCATCCTCTTGTCGCCTTTCTACTGCTGCTTCCGGTTCAGAGCTCATGCCTGCGGTCAACTCTGCTGCTGCCGCTGCTGCTGTTCGACCACCCCTTGCTGCTGCTGCTGCCTGGTCAGGCTGTAGTGCCACCACTGCCGGGAACGCAAAGCCGCTGCCCACCCACACACATGGTGACACTGACAGAGTCATGTCCAGCAGCTGGTGCTGTTCAGGATCATTGAGGCAGCTGGCCAGGCTGCTGTACAGTGTGCCCGCTGCACTGCACAGCTCTGCTTGCAGCGCTGGATCATGCACCTGCACTCGCACGACAGCAGTAGACAAATGATCCAGAAATACAACATGGACAGTGCACCATGTGAGCGCCCAGGCTGTGCTCCATGTGGCCGGCAGGGTACAACTTGCCCAGTTCCATCAGCTGCGCATACCACAACAGCACAGAACAGCAGTCCGGCTGCAACAGCAACATCAAAAGCTGCTTTATATGTGATCCACCAACCACAGCGCCTCACCCGGCCGGCAGGGTGCATCTTGCCCAGCTCCATCAGCTGAAGAACTTCAACAACAGAACAGCAGTCTGGCTGCAGCCGCAGCATAAGAGGCCGCAGTATATGCGAGTCACCAAACACAGCGCCTCACCTGGCCGGCAGGGTACATCTTGCCCAGATCCAACAGCTGAGTAGAATTTCAAAGAAAAGCAGTCAGACTGCAGCCGCAACTTGAACAAGCTGCAAGAAGAAATGAGGAAATGCAGGTGGGGCCTCACCTGGCCGGCAGGGTACATCTTGCCCAGCTCCATAAGCTCCGCAATCGCAACAGACGGCCGCAGCACCTGACGCACAACAAAATGCGATATGTGCAATGTTTACCAACCACAGCGCCTGACCCGGCCGGCAGGGTACATCTTGCCTAGCTCCATCACCTGAGACATGTTTGAAAAACAACAGTCTGGCTGCAGCCGCAACACAACAAGCTGCAAGCCCTGTGCCTCACCTGGCCTGCAGGGTACATCTTGCCGAGCTCCATCAACTGAAGATTCACAAAGGCACAAGATCCGCAACATAACAAGCTGCGGTGTATGTCATCCACCAAGCACAGAGCCTCACCTGGCCGGCAGGGTACGTCTTCCCCAGCTACACAAGCGGCGCAATCGCAACAGAACAGCAGTCTGGCTGCAGCCGCAACATCACAAGGTGCAATATCTGGAAGATCCACCAGGCACAGCGTCTCACCTGGCCGGCAATTGCAACAGAACAGCAGTCTGGCTGCAGCTGCAGCATAAGCAGCCATAGCATGAGAAGCTGCAGTATATGTTGTCTGCCAAGCGCAGCGCCTCACCTGGCCGGCAGAGTACATCTTGCCCAGCTCCATCAGCTGCGCAATCGCAACAGACGACCGCAGCACCTGACGCACCGACCAGCCCATCAGCTGCTGCAGCTGCTGACTAGGCAAGTGCGCAGCCAGCAGCCGCAGCGGGGCACTTGTCAGCCACGCGAGCTCTGCAGGTGCCACCAGCTTGGGGGCTATGCGTAGCACTGGCTGCTGCTGCTGCTGCTGCTGGCTTGCAGGTGATGCTGGTGCCACCACAGTACTGTCATCTGCATGCAGAGTGCCATCAGCTGCTTGAGCTTGTTCACTGGCACTACTGCCGACACTGACACTAGCAGCAGATGCTGCTGCTGGCTGGTGATGCGGCCATGGCAGTGCCGCATTGGGTGGACGAACCAGTACAGGGCACCACGGGATGCCTTGCAGTGCTTTCAGCAGGGCTGCTTCCTCAGCAGCAGGCTGGGGGTGCTGCTGTGCCCAGGCATCTAGCTGCTGCAGCAGGACCTGGGCTCTGCTGTGGGGAGTGGGGTCGTCTGTTGCGTAGGTGGCAATGCTCTCAGCAGCAGCCAGCAGCACCTGCAGCAGCAGCAATCACAAACAGAAGGCACAGCACCGGACACGAGTGCTGTCAACACTTGCCTGCGGGCGGATGAACTTGTATTGCGAACCAGCGGTGGCACAGACAGCTAGCGCACACACGCACACACACCGCTGCTGCAATAGTGCCTTGAGTAGGTAGAGACAGGCACGCACAGAAGTCTAAACTCTCCGTCAGCACCTGCAGGTCGACTTGGGTCTTCATGCCGCACAACGCCAGGCTGTCTAGCAGCTGTGCACCAGACGCCGCTGCTGCAGCAGCTGCAACAGCACCGCCAGCACCAGCTTGTGCTGCTGCTGCTGTAAAGTCGACTTTAGTGCTGCCGTCGAAGGGTGCTGCAGGAAAGTGCTGCAGAGGATCCAGCAGCTGCAGGAACACTGCATTGCGTGGGTTAAACAGTGACTTGGGCGATGCCAGCCACTGCTGCTGCTGCTGCCGCTGGGAAGCTCCGGCTGCTGCTGCTGCAGCTCGTGTAGGAATGAGCGGGAGGTCCCTGCACAGAACAGCAGAGCAAAACTGCGTAAGGCATGCCCACTGTGAAAACGCAGCTCGCCCATACTGTGCAAGTCATTGAGTAGGTGCTGCCAGGACTCACGCACTACACATGCAGATTTACGGCAACAGAACCCCACCGCTCAGGGGTACGCGCTGCAACGAGTGCCACAGCAGTGGCAACCGCAGCATACACACTTTATCTATCTCTTGTGCCTAATGTCAATGGGAAACACTCACCCCAGTACAGATGGCAAAGAGGGATCCTCCTGAGCAAGCTGCTGCAGATGCTGCAGCACATACACAACACTAGCCACCAGCCCGCGCTGCTCCAACTGCTGCGGCGCTGCTGCCAAATGCTGCGCCAGAAACACACTCATTGACAGCCGCTGCACACCCAAGTGCTGCTGCAGCAGTTCCTCCTCTGCTGCTGACTCGCAGCGCAGTAACCTGCTTCCTAGTACGCTGCTGCTGATGCCGTGAGGTGCTAGCAGCAGCGGGGGCCGCCCTGCTTGCGCAAGTGCACAGTGAGTTGCGCACTCTGCACCGGCTGCTGCTGTGCTGTCAGCTACATGATCATTGGCCGTCTGCTGCTGCTGCTGAAGTGCCTTGGTGTCTTCATATGGTAGTGCCGGGTGCACTTCATAGATGGGCAGCAGACGTAGCAGCTGCAGCTGATCACGGGTCACCAGTTGTGCTGTTGCTGTAGCAGCAGCATCTCCACCAGCCGATGCTACTGCTGCTGTTGTTGCTGCTGCTGCTCCTGTTGCTGCCGTTGCTGCTGCTGATCCTGCTGCTGCCATAGCTGCTGCCCTGAACCACTTGCGTTGCAGTAAGTAGGTGCGCAGATGATGCCGTTCCGCTGCTGTCAGCGTCTGCAGCAGCTGCTGCAGCGACCTCACCTCACTCTGCTGCAGCAGCAGCAGCTGCTGCAAACCCCTGCTGCTGTTGCTGCGGCCGATACTTGCTGCTGCTGCTGCTGCTGCTGCGTCAACAGCAGCCAGTGCATCTAGCACACCAGCGGCAGTGGGCTGCTGCACGAATGGCGCCAGTGCTGGGCAGTGCAGCTGCTGACTCAGCAGCTGGGTGCCCAGCAGGCAGCAGCCCAGCTTCTGCAGTGCTGACGTGAGCGCCTCAGTCCAGTCACCACCTTGCAGCACCTGCAGCAGTCAAAGAGGCGCGTATGGAAAACCAACACAGGACCAACTCATCAGAAAGCAGTGCTGACGTCAGCGCCTCAGTCCAGTCACCACCTTGCAGCACCTGCAGCAGCGAGAGGTGCATACCCATGGTATGAAAAACCAAGTAAGGGCCAACTTCCAAAAAAGCGGACCAAGCGCGCTAGGGTTCCTTCGCAGCAATTGCTGGGTTTACTAGTTGTTTGTTGTCTCATCCTGCACATCAACATGTAGATTTGCCTGCCATGGATGTAGTGCCCCCACTTATTGCAGCAACAGATCTCAACCAAAAGCAGCAACATCCTTGGACCTCACTCATATCGACTAGGGCGACACTGCTTCATAACCTGAGCACCAAACCGCAACAGAATTCCCCTGTGCATGCCAGGCCTCCTGCCTCACCTGTGCCGGCTGCTGCAGCAGGCGCAGCTTGCCTCCAGCCACCGGCAGCACCGGCCAGTGCGCCAGCTCAGCAGCATCGCTACGCTGGCCCAGCCACTGCCACAGCAGCGTGATGAACTCCCTGCTGGGCTCCCGCTGCTGCTGCTGCTGCTGTGGCTGCGGCTGCTGTGCTTCATCTAGATGATCAGCATCTCCTGTGCTAGTGGTCACTGCAGACTCTTGACTAGAGCTGCTGCTGCTGAATGCACTCCAGATTACTTCCAGCTGGCCATGCCACGCAGGTGGCAGCAGCTGCGGCAGGATGTGCTCATCTAAGCTCCTGCAAGTAATGAGCCTGACGTTGCTAACCCCTGCAGCTGCGATTTGCAGCAGCTGCTGCAGATGGATGCAAACACTAGGATGCAACAGCTGTCCTGGCAGCTGCGACAGCAACTGCTGCTCACATTTGTCTGCTGGCACGTACAAAAATGCAGCTGCATCTATAGAGCCTGGTACTACTGCCTGTCTGTTGCTGTGCATCTGTTGTGTTGTCTGTAGTTGGATGGTTTGTAAGCTGCCATCTGCTGCTGGCAGCAGCGGCAGTCCATGCAGCTGCCGCAGTGCACCTAGCAGCTCTTTTGATGGGTCACTGCTGCTGCTGCTGGTGCTGCTAAGATGCTGGTCCGGCCCTGCATTACTGCTAGACGTGGCGTTGCTGACATCAGACATGCAGTATTGCAGCAGCACTGCTGCCGGCGGCTGGCTGACAGCCTGCTGCTGCTGTTGCTGCTGCTGTTGCTGCCAGCGCTGCTGCTGCCTCTGCAGAGTCTGTGCCAGTTGGGTGGCATTGGAAGCAAGCAGCTTCCTAGCCAGTGCAGGAGTCACCTGCAATCAATTGGAAACACAGATGTGCTGCACTATACAAGGCGCATGCAGCATAACAAGCCACGTATGAAACTGGCACTTGAATAACACCACATAGCAAAGAAGTTGGCACCCAAGCTTGCGCCAAGAACATATCAGCAGTGTACAACACACGATAGGAGCCCGGTCTGCATTGAACGCAGTGCACCCACCTGCTGTGTGCCTGGCGTCCACTGCAGCAGGCAGCGCTGCTGCTCCTCACTGAGCGCTAGCACCAGCGGTACCCCACAAGCCACCAGCAGCTGCGCCAAGTAACTGGTTTTTGCATTGCCCCCAACATGACCCAAAACACCTGCACCTGCAGCTGTATCGCTGTCCCATACATCTGACGGAGATGCCTCTGTTGCAGCTGCAGCCAGCTGCTGCTGTTCTGATGCTACCGCTGAATCTACGCTTGCCGCACCAGCCCTGCCGCTAGCCGATGCAAAGCATGCTGCATCTGGCAGCAGTGCCTGTCTCGGCGTTAACCACGCACCCTGCCCCACGGGGCTCCACAACACCGGCTGTTGCGCTAACCCAGCATACAGCGCTGCTGCTGCCTTCAACCAGGGCTGAGGAATTGAACCGTCTTGGCCAGCTGGCAGCAGCTGCCAGAAGGCTTTTGTAGGGCCTAGCAGCTGTGCTGCTTCGAGCAGCAGGGCAGTGTAGGCTGGGGCAATTGCTGCTTCTAGCAGCGCTTCATTCCACTGTGGGGGCAGCGAAGGCAGAGCAGCAACAGGAGCATGTTGATGACGCAGGGAAGCAACGCCAAACATCATATCACGAGTGTAGCGCAGGAAGCATCACATGGTACAGCATAAGTCACCAGTTGCACGTACACTAGCACAAAAGAAGCATGTACAGGGGATCACTACTGATGTCGCTGACTACTGGGTGATAAAACGCCGCACCTGTGCGCGCAGCCGCCCCGCTCCCGCCATGTCGCTGCCGTGCCACACGTCCCTCCTGTTGCTGCTCAGCTCAAAGTAGCCGTTGATGTGCGCGGGCAGCCCGGTCGCAGCAGGCAGCGGCAGGAAGCAGAACGCACGGCCGGCGAGGGCACCTGACGCATCTGTCCTGCCTAACCCTGCAGCTCCATCACCTTCCAACATTCCTTCGCTGCTGCTGCTGCTGTTGCTGCTTGAGGTGAGCCGTGCTGCTACCCCCACCCAAGGCACCATCTTAACCTTCTCATCCCTCCAAGCCTTCAAAGCAAGCGCCCTGGCAGCGCCCCCACCTAGCTGGTTACACACCAGCCACTCCTCCCTCAAGGCCTCCGCAGCATCTGACAATGTAACACCTGCCCTAACACTTTGTAACACATCTGACGTAACTACTGCCCCTGCGGAGGAAGTGCGGCTATCACTGGCTGCTGGTGGCAGCGCCAGAGTCAGCTGCACTCTGCCGATGCTGCTGGGTAGGTGCTGCTCTGCTGTGGATGCCAAGCGGCGGTAGAATGCATCCAGCTGCTGTGCGCCGCTGCCGCCACCGCCTGATGATACAAAGTTGGTAATGGGCTGCTGCAGAGGCCCCGACCCTGTGAGGGTTGCAGGAGAGCGAGTCACAGGATGCGGCAATTTCCATTGTAGAGACCCATTCAGTTGGGATAGCTATCAAGCAACCGAGAGTTGCATGGAAACCAGCGTGCAGATATGTCCGGGTACATGGACTATGGCTGTTGTGTTGCAGCGTATGGCACTTGTATCCTGGCAGTACATGCAAAATGAGGAGGGTGTTAGAATGCACCCAGCTGCCACCTCCGCCTGATGATACAAAGTTGGTGATGGGCTGCTGCAGTGGGCCTGACCCTGTGAGTTATGCAGGAGAGCGAGTCCCAGGATGCGGCAGTTTTCATTGTAGATACCCATTCAGATGGACAGCTATCAAGCAACAGAGAGTTGTATCAAAACCAGCATGCAAAACAGGTCCGGGTACATGGACTATGGCTGTGGGCGGTTGCGTTGCAGCGTATAGCACTTGTATCCTGGAGTACATGCAAAACGAGGTGGGTGTTTCGATTACTGCTGCAAAGCATGCTTGGCGATGCCAGCACAAGACTCCGTCACAAGCATCAGTACAGCGGCATCAACAGCAGCTGCAGTGCTGCGACTCACCGTCGAGTGCAGACAGCGTAGCTCTGAACAGCAGCCTTGGCTTGTCGCCAGCACCAGCACCTGCTGCTGCTGCTGCTGCCACCACTGCTGAAGCCTCTGCACCTGCCTCACTATTATCACCTAGTCCACCTTTGTCACCCGACGCTGCTGCTGCAGCAGCCGCATCCAGCTCTGCATCTCCCACCACATACACCTCAATCTGCCGCAGCGATTTCAGAAACAGCAGCGCCTGCGGCAGCACTGCAGCCAGGGACTGCAGCAGCCCCAGGGCCTGGCCTGCTGATGTGGCACTGGCCTTAATGTCACTGCTTGCTGCGGTGCTGCTGCTGCGCAGAGGGAAGCGGAACAGCGTGCCTTGGAACGATCCCTGCGGCGGCAACAGCGGAGCAGATACACGCATGGTGGTATGACAGAATAGATGTAGCACTGCCCTTGATGTCGCTGGCGGCTGCGGTGCTGCTGCTGCGCACAGGGAAGCGGAACAGCGTGCCTTGGAAAGATCCATGCGGCAGCCAGAGCATACATGATCAATAACAAGAATGATGGGCATGACACAACAAACACTGATGCTACGCGTGTTGTGTGTTGCAAATGCGGCTGGCCAAGCAGTGACGTTGACCTGCGTTGACCTGCGGCATGAATCGCCAGTCACCATGCCCAGCCTAGTTCAGCATATGCATGGCTACCGCCTGCCTGAACAGGTGCGGCAGTCATGGCACCGAACAAGTCCTGTCCAATCCGACTCAAATGCACCACTGGCATTGTCATCACCACTTTCGCATTCCTGGCTCACCTCCATGCTGCAGCCAAAGTGCATGTAGGGTGTGAGGGCGTCAGGGAACTGGCGCAGCAGGTTGCCGCCGCCCCTGCTGAGGTTGATGCGCAGGCCAGGCTGTGCCGCACTAGCGCCTGCAGCCAGCAACACGAAAAAGCAACCCAGCCGAAACATGTTCTACTGTGTTACGGCGTTTGGTACCATGGCCATGCTCAGTAGGTGCGGCTTTGACCACCCTCATGCCAAGACAAACAGCAACAACAGGAGATGCACTTGAATTGGTTGTGGCTAAACCTTCTAAACAGAGCGTGGTGGCTCACCAGGCAGGTACTTTGCGTGTGGGTCGAAGAGCAGCAAAGAGCAACAACAAGAGATAAGTCTGCACTAGTTGCTATTGCCCGTTTTAGCAGCTCACCCGGCAGGTACTTTGCGTGTGGGTCGAAGAGCACGAGGTGCTGCCCTGACACAAAGCTGGGCAGGTCGGTGAGGTGGTACACCGCGTTGAACCCCAGCCCAAACCTGCAGGCATTAGACGATGCACGTGCTGCGTCAGCAATAGGTGACTTTATTCCGGCTCACCCCGGCTTACCCCGGCCCAAACCTGCCCCAGCCCAAACCCGCAGAGGGTCAGGACAGCGCACGTGCTGCGTCAGCAATATGTGTGAATCATTCATTTGTTTTGCCGGCTCTAGGCTGCACAGTAGGTGGTACGCCGCGTTGAACCCCAGCCCAAACCTGCAGAGGGTCAGGACAGCGCACGTGCTGCGTCAGCGATATGTGTGATTCATTCATTTGTGTTGCCGGCTCTAGGCTGCACAGCAGGTGGTACACCGCGTTGAACCCCAGCCCAAACCTGCAGAGGGTCAGGACAGCGCACGTGCTGCGTCAGCAGTATGTGGGAATCATGTATGTGTTGTGTCGTTGGTTGTAAGCCACACAGTACGATGGCCCACATACATCATGTACACAGGTCCTGGCCGCCGCCGCAGCAGCGACGATGGTTAACCAGTATACATGATATGCAGGCCATTCACCTACCTGCCAATTGCAGCTGGCTGCGCCATCTTGCCATCCTGTCCAATGCGTGCTACAGCAGCAAAGTCACCGGGGCTGAACATGGCATCGTTGAACGCCAGCAGCGCAGGGCCCTGCCACGCTGCCATGCCAGGCCCCAGCAGGCTTGACGTGCCGTGCTGCCGAGCATCAAGCAGGAATGCGGCTCTGCTGGCACCTGCGTCGTCTGCGTTTTGCACCAGCTCTAGCAGCACGCCGGGCCCTTCTGGGTAGTCCTGCAGCCAGGCGACACACACACATGTGCACATGTGTATGTAGCATGTTTTGCAACTGCACACTGAAGCAGGCAGGTTGAAAGGCTGCAGACATATAGGTGCATAGACCTGCAGCAGCTTTCCAGCGCCTCCATTGCCACATAACAACTTTTGCGGTGAAGCACACATGACACAGTCAGTGCGTCGACCCACAGGCCTATAGGATGCAAAGCATTGTGCTTCACACGCGCAGCAGCATCTCACCTGAATAATGTGTCGCAGGCGTGTGCTGAGCGCCTCACTCTGCCCAAAGGCCTAGGACGCTAAGCAGCAACAACAATGCTTTTCCCTGTATCATGACATCACGATGACGAGCACCCCACCTGTATGATGTGCCGCAGGCGTGTTGCGAGCGCCTCACTCTGCCCAAAGCCCTAGGACGCTAAGCAGCAACAACGATGCTCTTCCCTGCATCATGGCGCAATGACAGCCACCCCACCTGTATGATGTGTCGCAGGCGTGTGGTGAGCGCCTCACTCTGCCCAAAGGCCTCCACAGCCCCCCCAGCACCAGCCAGCCCCAGCGCCAGGCAGTCAGCAGACGCAGCAAGCATCAGCCGCCGCCGCGATGCCACACCCAGTGCTTCAGCAACGGGGGCTGACAGCCGCGGGTGCACCAGCCGCAACTCCCCCTCGAGAGCTGCAATGTAGAGGCGTATGAAAGGTAGTTGGGCTTGCAAGATCTTGCAAAAGGCATAAGCAACAGTATCCTTGCAGGACACATCAGCAACCATCCTGTGTATGCGCCAGCCGCAGCTGCCCCTCGAACCTGCAAAGAAAAACCGTATTAGAGGTGATTATACTTGCATCAAGCAGAGGAAACACAACCTTGCGAAACACATCAGCAAGCAGCCTGTGTAAGCACCAGTCGCAGCTCCCGCTCAAGACCTGCACCGTAAAGGCGTGGTGCACATGTGCAAATGGTAGTTGAGTGGACGATACGAAAGATGATGGTAGATGGTAGGTGGGGTTATGTAAGGCAGAAGCAACACATGAGACTTGCGGATACATCAGCAACCATCCTGTATACACACCAGCTGCAGCTCCCCCTCAAGACCTGCACAGTAGCAGCGTGGTGTACATGTGTGAATGGTACACGTTTGAAGGGTAGTTGGGATTGCATACGGCAGGCGCCTGCACAGCTAGCTGACATGCCAGCTCAGCAGCAGGCTCAGCACCTCCTGGTCATCAGGCACCAGCAGCAACCCAACAGCTCGTCTTACAGCTGGCTTTCCACCTCAAGAACTTACCTGCTGTTGGTGCATCCAGCCATGGCGCGTCATCATATGCCAGCTCAGCAGCAGGCCTCAACACCCCCTGGTCATCAGGCACTAGTAGCACCTCCTGCTGCTTGCCACCAGCAGCAGCAGCCACATCCCCAGCTCGCCTGCCAGCAGTGGCACCCCCGCCTGATGCCCCCACCACATCTGCTAGCGCCTGCACCACTGCCAGTGCTTGCGCCAGCTGCTGAGGGGGAAGCGGCTTGCCTGCTGCCTCGCGACCCAAGTCCTGCAGTGTGCAGGCAAACCAAGGCACAACAGGGTCAGGACCACAGGGGTTCAGAGCTTGCCCCAACATCTTTGCAGCCGTCCGCGGGCATACTACATGTTGTGCACAGTTAGGTTCGTCTTGTTGTCGGCCAACACCATGGCCTTCAGTGCAGCAACGACTGTACAACATTATACTGTGCTGCTACTGGGCAGGCAACATCAACAGCTGTAGAAATGATCTGCAAACACGTAGTATCGTGGTGTACTGGCTGCCGAAGGGCAGCAAAACATACTGCTACAGCTGCCAAGATGCTCACCTGCAGCAGCGTGGTGTACTGCGCTGCGCTGCTACTGCTACTGCATTCAGCACTGCTACAGCCGCCAACACATGCCCACCTGCAGCAGCGTGGTGTACTGCGCTGCGCTGCTACTGCCACTGCACTCAACAGCGCAACACTGCTGCAACTGCAAAACACGCCCACCTGCAGCAGTGTGGTGTACTGAGCTGCTCTGCTACTGCTACTGCACTCAACCCTGCGACAGCCGCCAACATGCCCACCTGCAGCAGCGTGGTGTACTGCGCTGCTCTGCTACTGCTACTACACTCAACACTGCTACAGCTGCCAACATGC
>CADDIJ020000927.1:0-39702 GCA_902809745.2 Tetradesmus lagerheimii | reverse complement strand
CTCTGCTACTGCTACTACACTCAACACTGCTACAGCTGCCAACATGCCCACCTGCAGCAGTGTGGTAGACTGCGCTGCACTGGTACTGCTACTGCACTCAACACTGCTACAGCTGCCAACATGCCCACCTGCAGCAGCGTGGTGTACTGCGCTGCTCTGCTACTGCTACTACACTCAACACTGCTACAGCTGCCAACATGCCCACCTGCAGCAGTGTGGTAGACTGCGCTGCACTGGTACTGCTACTGCACTCAACACTGCTACAGCTGCCAACATGCCCACCTGCAGCAGCGTGATGTACTGCGCTGCGCTGAAGGCCTCCTGCACTAAACAATGCTGCAACACGCTCACCTGCAGCAGTGTGGTAGACTGCGCTGCGCTGGTACTGCTAATGCACTCAACCCTGCTACAGCCGCCAACACATGCCCACCTGCAGCAGCGTGGTGTACTGCGCTGCGCTGAAGGCCTCCTGCGCTCCCAGCGCTGCCAGCAACTCCCTGAAGGGGCTCAGCTCCAGCGGCAACACGTACAGGTGCGGCGACAGGTCAAGGCCACCCTGCAGCACACCACAATACTATTATGACGAGAGGTGCAGATCACGATGCATGCAGGGGGACAGATGTGAGAACATGTGCCAGTGAGCATAGCGACACGTACAGGTGCGGCGACAAGTCAAGACCACCCTGCGGCACACAGAACTTGTTGTACTGAATATCATTATACTAAAGGGTAAAGATCACCATGCATGCTGCAGGAGGCCAGATGTGAGAACATGTGCCAGTGAGCATAGCAACACGCACAGGTGCGGCGACAGGTCCAGCCCATCCTGCCGCATTTGCAACCCACACAACAGTAGTTCTTTACTTCAGCTGACGTGCTTGGTGAGACCGTCGCTTACGGCTGGCACAAGCTGAGCATAACAACTGCTGCAGACATGCATTCTAGATGCAACATGCTGACCAGTGCACTGCAGCAGCTCCTCGTGTCCAGGACTACTTGCAATCAAACACGGAAGCCATGGCCACATAGAATACTCACACTCAGCATAATCTCACCAGCAGATGCTCCAGAAGCAGCAGCAGCAGCAGTTTATGTGCAGCTGACCAACGCACCTTGAAGGATACTCGCTCTGCGGGCACAAATCCATTGCCAACCCACACCGTAGGCTGCCCTTCCAGCACAGCGGCAGCAGCAGCCAACTCCTGCTGCGGCAGCGCAGCCAGCGCTCCATACAGCACCGGCACAACACGCGCAAGCTTCTGCGCTAGCGCTGCATCCTGCAGGTGGCGGTGTGCAGCGCCGAGTGCTGCCAGCTGGCTTGCTAACACAGCACCTGGCAGCTGGGAGCTCCAGCCAAGACCTGCGAACATCACAGGTGACCTGAGATGACAGCAGCAGCAACAGAAGCAGCATCTGTCAAAGCAGAGCAACTGAGCCATGAGTTCCCCTTTTTTTACTACAAAAACACAACTGCAACTGGCGCGCTTCAGGACATTTTGAAAAGCAATAGCGTAATGCGACTGGCTACAGCTACTGTTGAGACAAGTTCAGACTATTGTTGACTCTGTTTTGTCGTATTACATGGAAAGCGACGCGTTTCGGGCTCTTCACCCTTCATCAGGCTTCAATCCTGTGAACACGGACAGAATCAATCCTGTGAACACGGACAGAATCAACAAATACTCGCCATCAGAAGCACACAGCAACAGGGTGCAGGTTTTTGGGTGAGGTCACTGGCCATGTTGCCAGTGGCTCGAACCCTGTACAATACTGCACTGCAAAAGCAAACCATGAGGTCTTGATGATGAACACAGGGTGAGAAAACACAACTGCAACTGGCGCGCTTCAGGACACCAGCAACTGACAAGCTTGAAATTAAGCATGACACTTCACAACAGTGACAGACAGGAGACAGCTGCACATGTCCCCTACAGCTGAGCGCCAACCTGCAATCCCCATCCACCATGCATAGCAACATAAACCATGCGCAAACACGGCAGCGGCTGCATACCTGAGTTGTAGCTGAGCACCCACCTGCAGTCCCCATCCACCACACTCATCACGGCTGACACCAACCACAGGTCACCCTGCGGCCTAGCCGCACACGGAGCAGCCAGCCACTGCAGCCGCTGCTGCTGCTGCTGCTTGCTGTGTCCTCCGGCCGAGTCTGTACTGCCTTCAATACGGCTGCCATCTGCAGCAATGCTTGCCTGTTGCTGCCGGTCTTTCCAAGGCAGGGCAGGGTCAGGCGGTGCAGCAATGATGGGGCACCAGCACGTACGTGACAGCTCAGCCCACTGAGCAGCAATCAACTGCCCAGCCTGCTCCTGCTGCTGCTGCTGCCCAGCGTCTCCAAAACCTGCTGCCGGCTGTTCTGCTCCTAAGCTGCCTAGCTGCTGCTGTTGCTGCTGCCGCTGCCGTATGCCGCCTGGCCCCTGCTGCCCCCCGCCTTTGCCACCGATGCCTCCCAGCAAGTTCTGCATGGCAGAAAACAAGCCAGTTCCAGGGCGACCTTTCCTGCCCTTGCTGCTGCTGCTGCTGCCTGGAGTCCCAGGGTCACCTTCGCTGCTGCTGTGCCTGCTGTGGTGTGACGTGGCAGCAGCAACAGCTGCGGCTGCTGCGCTGGTGATGGCTGTGTGGCGGCCCACAAGGCGCTCTGCCTCTGTGTCTAGGTACGACAGGAGAGCCTGCAGAGGCAGACAAAGTGCAGTTGAAAGGGTGCAAAGCACAGGTTCACTTGCGGTCATTGTCATGCAGCTGGCAGGTTCAAATACATGCACAAGCACAGTCGTTAGCCCATGAGCAGCAGCCAACTCTGTGCTGATGAGTTGATAATTATATACACCACAATGCGCAACCAACACGACCATCAGCTTGCTTCCCCACCTTGCCGCGTGCCACTGACATGTCTTCGTCTCCCTCCCTGGCAGTCTTTTCCACGTAGCGCGCAGCAAGCACCAACGTCCCAAGGTCTGCGCTACTGCGCATCCCTAGCTGCTGCAGCGCCGCAAGACTACTGAACGCATCATCACCATCATCATCACTGCCATCCTGCAAGACATTTTCTGCTGCTGCTGCTGCTGCTGTTGAGCAGAAGGCAGCAGCAGGGAAGCAGGCATCGGGGTCCAGCAATGCCACTAGCTCAGGCACGCGGGGGTCATACAGCTGACCGGGGGTGTGCAGATGGCCTAGGCTGTTGGGGACGAAGGGTGTCTGCGGGTGAAACAATACCGCGGGGTGTGAAGGGTTGGGGGTGATGACAGGGGCAGGTAGCAGCTGATGTGGACAGGACAGACAGAAAGGACAAGCATATCAGATGGCCGGCATGGAAACTGGTAAAATGTGTGCACACAGCTGCAGCACAAACAAGTGCTGCCAATGGTGTCCACAGTCCAGGCTATACTACATACATGATCATTTGAAAACACAAACCTGCAGCCCTAGTGCATTGCACTGGATGCAGTGCATGTATGATAATCAGTAACAGCGGCAGGCATGAAGAGGCGGCCTGCCTCTGCCTGCCCTGCCAGCTTTATGGCCCATCCTGCGCGACATTCTGCAAAATAATGCCTGGCCTACAATCATGCCAAGGCAGCAAGCACTTCACGCTGCATGCGGAGACTGTTATGCCCTTACCTCTGCCAGCAGCTGTGTGAAGCCCCTGTCTTGCTGCTGCAGGTCAGACAAGCACCGCAGCATGCGCAGCATGGCGCCATCCCTAACTTTCTCTGACAGCGACTGCAGCTGCGGCAGCAGCACATCTCTGTACACGCGTGCAGCAGAGGGTGCTGCCACACCCAGGTGGCGAGCCATGACTGCAGCCTCTTGCTCTGAGGAGGCTTGCAGGAAACGGCTGTCCAGCGCAGGAGTGTAGATGCCTGCAAGTACAGCAATGATGCGTATGCGTTGGCGAGAAAAGCAAACACATTCAACTCAGGCAAGCATTAGCACCACCCGGCATCTGCAATGAGGTGCAATTAGGCGATCTGCCGAGGTGCGCAAACTAGCAGGACCAGCAGCCAAAAGCACTCACAGGTGGTTGAGCGAAACTGTATAGCTGGGCGGCTGGGCTACTCCATGTCCTACCTCACTGCCTATGGTGCTGCACACTGTCCTACTGCACCCTACTGTCCTACTGCACCCTCACCTGCGGGTGCCAGGCAGCAACCAGCTGACAGCACGACTGTGACATGCCTCAGCACCTCCTGCCCCTGCTGTTCAACTTCTGATGCCTGCTGCATCAGGCTTTTGTTTGCGAGCTCATATAGCGGCAGCTGCTGCGCCACCAGCAGCAGCGCACGCTGCCCCGCATCACCACCAGCTGCAGCACTGCTGAACCAGCGCTGATGCAGCAGGAATGCACGCAAAATCGTTGCATCATCCACTGTCAACCTGCCACCTGCCGCTTGCCCTGCAAGTTGCTGCTGCTCAGTCAACTCAGTCAACCTTTGACCAGCTGCTGCACTGCCACCCCACCCCAAAGCAGCACATATCGCGGCTGCAACACCGGCGCCGCTAGGCCGATGCACGCAGTGCTGCTGCAGCACCTCAAGCGGCAGTTCAAACCCTGCGCTATCCAAAACAAAACAGCCCAGCTTCTGCAGTACTGCCGCCAACCCATCTGGCCAACTGTCGGCACCTGGCGCCACCACAGGAGAGGATGATAACGGCTGCAGAGGGACTAGCTGGTTGCCTTGTACTGGCAGCAGCGGCCAGTCGGTGGATAGCAGCAGCGGCAGGTCTGTGCGGCGCACTGAGAGCCACTGCCACAGGCCTTGCAGCCACTCCCTGCGACACAAGAGGAGAAGACACAAAGAAAAGAAGTGCATCAGCTGAGCCTTCAACATGTGATGCGCAGTGCTGATGACGAACACTGACTTTGCCTGATGCTTGGTTTTGAAGCAAGTGGAGTACATGTGCACATGTGCCTGAACCAAACGCAGCTCACACAGCTAGATAACGACCCTTACCATGTGACAAGGTTGCTTGCAGTGCTGCCGTCTGCAGCCACTGCTTGTGTGCTGCCATCCGCTGCTGCGTCCCAGTGCACAGCTGCCGCACGCTGCCAGTGCTGTGGCAGCAGCGGATGCTGCGGCAGTATGGCTGTGACGAGGTGCTGCACGCTCAGCAGCTGCAGATTGGTGCAGCAGTAGCTGGCAGCCAGGGAGAGCTTGGCTGTTAGGGCAGGGCCCAGCAGCTGATGATCCAGCAGCAGGTGCCCTGCGGGAGTGAAGCAAGCACAAGAAACACACATTCATTGCAATGCAGTTGTTTATTTGAAGCCCTGTTACACTTCCAGAAGCCTGCCGCAGCTCATGCTCTGTTTATATACAACAAAAAAGCAGCAAGCTGATATTCAGATGCTCGTATAGTCATGTGATGCTCCGTTGCAGGCGTTAAGGCTGAGACCAGCTGGGATAATACCTCAGACCAAGCATTGTATTGCCTTTGCTACGCCCACTCACTCTGTGAGCCAACCAGCAGCAGCTCCAACTCATCTGTCACGACAAACACAAGCTGCTGCTGCTGCTGCCGGCGCTGCCCCTTGCTGCGCTCCCCACTATACTCTGCCACTGCTGCCAGCGAGCCATCTGCCAGTGGCAGCAGCCGCAGCCGCAGCAGCGGCTGGCATGCAGCAGCACCCCCTGACAAATCCACATCTGCTAGGCAGTACGCCAGCAGCGGCACAAGCTGCGTCTCACGCTGCAGGATGCGCATGCGGTCTGCATGTGCTGTGGCTGCTGCACGTGCTGCTGCTGGGGTGCAGGATTGAGGCAGCTCCGGCTGCAGAATGCACAGCAGTGCAGCGCAATACTCAATGCACTGGGCTACGGCAGTAAGATAGATAGGTATTTGCAATTATATGAAAATTAGGTATCCGATGGTCAACTCCATGCCAGACGTACTTGTGGTCGCAACATGCTGCCCAGCAGTGAGTAGGTGATCTCAGCAGCAGCAGCAGCAGCTGCAGCAGCAACACCAAAGGCCATTAAACCAGCAGCAAGCCCTCAACATCAACCCACCAGGTGCTTCTGCATCAACAGCAGCACACCAGCAGGCATGTCCAGCAGCGGAACATCCAGCAGCAGCAGCGCCTGTCCCAACGGCCCCAGCCCATCACTGCTGCTGCTGATACCATTGTCATCCAGCTGCTGCTGCGGCGTGTGCTGTAGCAAGCTCTGCCGCGCCTCTCCAGTCGTCAGAAGATGAAACGGCTGCTGCTGCAGGCATGCGGCATCAGGGAATATGCACTGGCTAATGGAGAGCCAGCTGCCACCGTGTGCAGCTGTCCACAGCAGCGGCTTATCTGGCAGGTGGCCGTACAGCTGGCGCACGACACCCTGCCAGGGCCCGGGGGCATCTGCACTGGGCCACAACCTGCGGGGCAAAATCAGCACACCAGCTTGAGCAGATTCAGGCTCTATAAAGACCACAAGACCAGCATGTGCTGCGTTTGACACAGCATGTGGCGGCAGCACAGCTGCCAAATGGACAACGGCAGGCAGCACAGTTATAGCCACCAGCAAGTGCCAGACAGCCCCCCCGGTTGCTGGTGCAAGAGTTGGGAGGCAGGCGGAGGGCTGCTCACCTTGCGTACTGCTTGCCGTGCCCCAGCAGCTGTGCAGCAGCAGCCAGCAGGTCCAGGTAGGCAGGCGCCACCACCAGCTGCAGCAGCGCCTCGTTCCACTGCAGCGCAGCAACAAAAATGCACACATTTGCACCTAAACTCAACTTGTAATAAACGTTACCCTTGTATGAGCTGTCATATAGCAGCTGAATGCAACTCAGCTAGAATACAGCTTGAACTGGCTGCAGAGTACAACCACACAGAGTACAATCGCAGACATGCGGCCCAGGAAATCGCCAAACAGAAAACACACAGCTGATGCAAGCTTCAATGCGTCACCTGTGCGCGCAGTCGCCCCGCTCCCGCCATGTCGCTGCCGTGCCACACGTCCCTCCTGTTGCTGCTCAGCTCAAAGTAGCCGTTGATGTGCGCAGGCAGCCCGGTCGCAGCAGGCAGCGGCAGGAAGCAGAACGCACGGCCTGCCGGCTGCTGCTGCTCCCCCTCTTCACTGCTGCTGCTGCTGCTGCTGCTGCTTATTTCCGCAGCTACTGCTCCCCAAGCCACCAGCGGCACCTGAAACTGCTTGCTGAGTTCGGCTGCCATCAACAGCAGCTGCTGCTGCCCGCGGCGCTGGCACACCAAAAAGCTGCTGGACTGCTCTGTATCACGGGTTGCTTCCCTGCATGGAACAAGCCAGCACACCCCGCACGTAATGCGAGTAGCTAGCCGCCAGATGACACAACAGGCGGCCCCAACTGTGCTGAGGCCCCAATCCTGCCGGTCACAGAGGGTGCTATCTCGCAACACAGCAACAAACAATGCACTTCGAGAAAAAAGGGTAAACCACGTCTGCTTTGAACCAGGCTACCAGCAGTACAAGCAACCACATTCAATAGATACATCATAGTGTATGCACACGCACGGTGCGTGACGCACCTCAATACCATGTCCAGCTTGTAAGTGCCAGATACCAGTTCATCAGCCGGCGCTGACGCAGCATGCAGGAACAGCGCGCGCTGCCGCAGTAGCGCTGCATCTGCATTTGCCACACTGCAGCTGAACAGCAGCTGCGGTTGCGTCTGCCCAGGCAGCAGCTGCAGCACCTCAATGCTGCGAATGCTCTTCAGGAACAGCAGCACCAGCTGCACCTCTTGGCGTAGGTCATCAAACAGTGCAGAGATTGACTCTGGCATGTACACCTTGCAGCAGCAGCGTGAGGGGCGGGAATAGGGGGTAAGCTGCGATGCCCTGCGCTGCATACGTGCCCGGTGAATGCCTTGCATGCGCTCAGGCAACACCCCAAAAGCCAGCACACCACGCCTACATGCATTACATATATGCTGATGCTGCAGCTTGAACTGCTGATACGTACCTGTTTAGATATGGTGCTGGCATCAGCTTGTGCTTGTGTGCGCAGCGGGAACCTGAAGAGCGTCCCCGAGTAGTAGCTGGCAGTTTTGCAGCCAAACAGCTGGTAGGGCGCTGCCTGGTCAGCCAATGCTGGCCGCAGGTCATGCTGCACGAAGTTGATCTTCTTTCCAGGGTTGGCTGCAGGAAGCACAACGGGAGTGGCAGATGCAGCTGGTGAACCATAAATTTGACAAACAGCACGTACTGAAGGTGATGGGGGTGGCACAACCATGCTGCATGAAGACGTAGCATCTGCTCTTAATCAGCTGTGCACATGATGGCACGCATGCGGCAAATGCAGGACTGCATCTTGTTGTGCTTGCTGGGAAGCTGAGTGGCTCACCAGCTGAGATAGCCGGCAGGTGCTTGCAGTGAGGGTCAAAGATCACCTGCGTGCGCAAGTTTGCAGACAAGTGCAATGGCAGAGTTGCATGAAGCGAAACCCTCTTGCTGTTGGCCTGCTGCAGCACGTGCGCAATGCAGAGCCATACATGCATTCATGATTGCAGGCACATCAGCTACGGTGTATGAAGCAGCAGCCAACGCTGCAGAATGAAAGTTACACAGCTGGCGTTGCAATGCTGCCGTGTATGCCGCCCCACCCACCAGGTGTTCTCCAGACACGAAGCTTGGCACGTCTGTCAAATGATAGATGGCATTGAAGCCCACTCTGCAGGAACAGGCAGCAGCCAATGCACACGCAGTTGTTCACGTGGCTTTAGCCGCACAGCACGTACTGACATACGTGATGCGTGCACTCACAGCAGCAAGCTAGTACGCCATACCCGTTGCCAACAGCTGTAGCATGCATACGGTATGGACAACACCTGAAAGCACCACCAACAAGGTGTATTTGCTGACGTGAGCCATCACCTCTCAATTAGCACCTTGGTGTCCACCAAGGTGTCCAACTGCTACAGCCGCTAGCAGACAGCATGGCCCGCTGCGCAGCCAATCCACCCACCCAAAGCTGCCCGTCTTGCCCAGCTGCTCCCCCTGCTTGCTGACCACCAACACACATGACTGCTAGCAGCCAGCACTCCATGCAACGGCTACAGCTGCCCGCAGCACAGCCGGCCCAGTCACCCAAATCTGCCCGTTTTGCGCAGCTGCTCCCATTTCTTGCTGCACACCAACACTCCTGCCTGCTAGCAGCCAGCACTGGATGCAACGGCTACAGCGGCTAGCAGCGCAGCCAATCCACTCACCCAAATCTGCCCGTCTTGCCCAGCTGCTCGCGCTTCTTGCTGTCGCCGATCCTGCTGATGGACTCAAAGTCCTTCTCACTGAACACGCCATCGTTGAAGCTGAGCAGCGCAGGGCCCTGGAACTGGCCCATGGCAGGGGACAGCACAGACCCTGCAGCCAAGATGGCAGAACAGTAGCAGCAGCAGCAGCGGCAGCAGCGGCGGCATCAAGCCCCAGGCAGCGCATGATAAGGTACTGCGATACTTGCTGTGGGGCAGCGCTGCGGTGCCAGAGCCACTGACAGCTTGCAGGACACCCTGCAACCACACACAGCTGCGCCGTGTCAAACAGCTACTCTGCAGAGCTGCGTGCTATGGCGGGTGGCGCTGCCCACACAGAACGCACCTGCTGGGTATGTGTTGTAGTCCAGGCAGAACTTGACTGTGGTGGCCTTTGCATCGTCTGCATTCTGCAGGAGCATACACAGCACAAGGTGGAGCAGCAAAAAATGCCTTATGGTTAGCCACAGCTCAGGCGATAGCGCACACGGTTATAGCGAAGTACTACAATAGTGCGCAGGGCAGGTACCTGCAGGATGCGCTACCAGCATTCAGTGAGCGTTCCTGCAACCAGTGTGCAATACAGCTTTGACATGAGCTGTGTGCTAGGCAAGGCACCTCCTAAACACATTTGATTGCCAGTGATGGGTAAATTTGCAATGCTACTTGCACTGCTGCAGTCCAGCAGCATCAGCAGCTGGGTCCCGCGCCTGCTGCTGCTGCAATTAACACCTCCTGAGCACACGTGATGCCGTCGTTGATTTGTGCCCTTTGAACCCCCTGTACCTGCACGATCTCTTTCAGGATACTTGTGCCCTCAGGGTAGTTGATCAAGATCTCCCTCAGCCGCGCAGTAAGGTCCACCTTGCATGACAGTTGAGATATATGGGTGCAGTCATACACTGCTCAATGCATCCGCATGCTGCATGCATATGCACACACGTGGTTGTCTGGCAGTTGGGGCAAGAGCCTACACCCAACCTTGTGCCCAGACTTGTATGGCTGTGGTCGAGGTCACTGGTGGACCACTGAAGACTGCCGCTTTGCTCCTGTTACCCACAAACCGCACAGCTGCCTACCTTCTGCCCAAAGTCCTGCCATGCGTGCTCCATGGCCGCTGCTGCTGTCACCTGCCTGTGCTGCTGACAGCAATCACGCCAGCTCCGGACGCATAAGTCCACCCCTGCCACTATACTTATCGTCTAAGGCAACAGAAGCGGTAGAACTGTGCTTAGGGGTGTGCTGCAACAGCTGAAACACAGTAGTAGTACTGTCATGCCATACTCCGACCACTGATCCCACAACAAACACGCCGAGACTATCGCATACACCATAACTCAACATACTAAAGAATCCTAGGCATCGTAGTGGGACGGGCAGGGATGTGATGATATGTCAGCCTCTAGCACATGTACCGCAGTGTCATGTGACACAGGAATCGCTGCCTGCGTATATAGACATGCCATACCTCATCCAGTTACGATGTGAAACGATCAACTTGCACTCCCGGAATCACCAGACCGTTCGAGCTACAGTACAACATGCTCAACACGGACGAGCAGCAGGAGTTGAACAGATTACGAGACAAATATAAGGTCAGCAGTAGCTTCTCACTGACATCAGACGGGAGTCTGCACCGCCTTTCGACAGTGACGACCATGATCCCGCCACTGACTGATGGGTTGACCTGCTGTGCATCAACAGGATGGCCCTGGCGTAGCAGACACCCTCGGCTTGCAGGACGCAGGTACGGCCAATCGCTGGCATCTTTCAGCTCCTTTACAGCAGAAAGATGGCCACTGACTGCTCAGCTGCCTGCAGGTGCTGCAAAGCAGGCTGTGTGTGCAGCAGATGACAAGCTCGCACATGTGCACCTGTGCCACAGCTGCCAAGGCAGCGGGGTGCACGCAGATGTGTACGAATTTCGTCGGCTGGAGGTGAGCCAGAGTCCCTTGACTCGACCTTGCGTGCAAGCACCATCTGCCATGGGGCCTGAGGCTGTGCTACAGGCGAGCCGCAGAACTGCTTCGCGCAGACAGCAGCTCCACATGTGCTGTGGCAATCAGTGAACGCCTGATACAGCTTGACCAGTAATAACTGCTCTGTTGGAGCTGAACATATTACATCTGAGCCTTTGCCGCGCCCTGTGTTTCACATTCGCATGTTGGCCTGGGTCTGCTGCTGCAGAGCACTTGCAAGCACTGCAGTGGTGAAGGCGTGCTGGTGACAGGCAGCAAAAGCAGCAGCAACAGCAGCAATGTCAGCCAACACAACAATCAGCACGGCGGACCTGCAGCTAACAGCGGGCACAGCAGCATGGCAAGCGAAACAACAGGAGCAGCAGCAGCCCAGACATGCCAGTCTCATAGCACTGCAGCAGCACACTCTGCAGGAATCAGCAGGAGGTGAGCGCTGCCGGTGTGTAGGCTACACCATGCTCTCTGTCTGCTCAGCGGTGCCGCAAGGCTGGACTTGCAGGGCACTGGTTGTGAGGTGGCCAGCGCAGCTGATGCAGGTCGAAAAAGAGCAATGAACAGACTGTAAAAGCAGCAGCGCTCTAGCAGGAAAGCAAGCAGACTGCAGTTATTCCTGACTGGGGGCAAGCAGCACCAATTGGTATGATCATCGAATGTATGGCCAAGATGCCTCTCCTAACCAGGCAATTGCAAGTGGACCTAAATATGCTGCCTGTGTTGATTGGTACAGGAAAGCAGAGCGTGAGCTAGCTATCTTGGGGCAGAAGATAGCATCTGTTACCCAGGTATATATAGACTGATATTTCGGCAGGCAGACATAGTAAACTGCTGGTGTTATGTCAATTGGCGTGCTGTTCACATTATGCATGACCCCCTGGTCACAGGAGCGCTGCACATGTGACCAAATGGTCCATGTGTTTGACAGTTGCAGCACCCAGGACTGGATTGCGACTGCAGTCTCGCAACACTCTACCAGCACCAAAGCATGATGCACCGCTGGCCGCCAAATGGCAGTAAATGCAGGAGAGCCGAATGTCATGCTGCTGCCTCTGCTGTTGTATCCTTGCAGGAGAAGGCGTGCCTGATCGCATCACTAGCAGCTGGACCAAGCAGCGCCAGCAGCGGCAGCAGCAGCAGCGGCAGCGTGAAGCAGGCACTGCAGGAGAACCTCGTTGAGCAGCTGCAGCGGCACTTGGATGACCTGGTTGCTGCTCGCACAGCCAGGCACGCAGTGCTGCGCGCTGCTTGAAAAATGCCATGTGCGAAAAGGCCACAGCCGATCGGGTTTCGAATGCCACACATTGTGGTCACATTTTGCTGGCTGCTAGCTAGCAGTGCTGGGGGAGCAACATGTGTGGCTAGCACATGTCCAGGTCAGCAAATAGACGGGTTTTGGTTTCCTCATGAAAATTAGTGGCAGTGTGGGGCAGGTGCAGTGGTGTCCACGAAATATCAGCTTTGATTGTGCACTCCACGTGGTGTGGCGCATGCGGTGCAGCATGCGAGGCTGATGCAACAGCTGCTGGCATCTGCGTGTGGCTCTACCACTCGCCTGCAATAGCCGGTTGGCACACCTTGAGGGCGTCTGGTGATGCACCGCAGCTGATAGTATGGATTGTGCAATTTGCTTCTGTAAAGTGTCGTGTAACATATTGAGTATGCATTGAGATGCCTGTAGTGCTCTTGAGGTCAAGGCTTTGATCTGCAGCACTGCATATGTTAAAACGACTGCTCAGCGTTGGTTTTGCCAATGCCAAGCGGGCCAAGCGGCTTGCTAGCTGTGAGGCCAGCTTCGTCAGCAGCCTGAAGTGGTCGCCATAGTGCGCACGCCTTGACTGCTGGCCCACATGGTGGGCGATGGCATGCCCATGCACGTCTTCGTTTGTCACAATGGCCGATTCGTATTGGAAGTGAAGAGGATCTGCTGACATTCTGTACAGCATTACTGGTTCTGTTTTCAACAATGAGTGGCGCACAATCTGAACCACCAAACCTTAACCCTGCACTGCAGATCTTACGCTGTTACGTTCAAGCTTGCGGGAGTGAGCCAAGGGATGCCCCTAACAGCATGGCACATGCAAGTCGTTCCGTTTGCTCATATAACGCAGCTTCCACACCAGCCTGTGCTCGCTTCACCCATTGGATCAGTTGCAAGCTCAGGTTGAACGTCTTGATCAAGAGTTGGTTGGCCATACAACGGCTGTGTTGAACATATTTGCATGATCGTTAACAGATAACGTCGCTCAGTGTGTATGGCGCGCAGCAACGCCTTGTTGTTCCGAAACCCGTTAAACATAGATCTCCTCTGCTGCAGCCCATGTACCAAACCGACAGCGATACAGGTCTGTGTGATCGGTGCTATTTCTGATGCTGTTCCCGCGAAAATTGCTATACAAAAACCAGTTTTGGCTCCTCGGCCTGAATCCAGCAGAGTATTGGGACTTCCAGCAGAGTGAAGCAGCAGCAGTACTGGCAGCAACACGACAGCCATAACGCCGCGATTGCGTGCACCCAGCACGTGTGTGAACATAGGCGAACCTATATGTTCTCAGTTTCCTCCTAGCAAACAAGCAGCTCGTGGCTCTAAGGTGAACGGCAGCAGCAGGTGTGCCGAGGAGCACAGCAACAGCTGTTGAGCGAAACAGCATCATCACAAGATGATCAGGCAGAGGCCCTACACTCCTGCTGGGAAGCTGCAGCGTGCTGGTGCAGTCAAGCAGACTGCTGTCAAGGACAGAAGCCAACTGCTGTGGGAGAGGGTGGTTGGCATCACAGCAGCTGTCGCCCTGTTTCTGTGTGCGACGCTTTCCCTAAGCATCCGCTACAGGTGAGGAGGAGTGACAGCCCTGTATATCTGTGCTCATTGTACTGTTTGACAGTCAAAAATGCTGCATGCAGCACACTGTGTTTGCTTGCACATCACTGCCATCATCCATGCTGTTGCTTGGTTGAGGCGACCTTCCATGATAAGCTGCCACAACCCACACATCCTCAGCTGCTTTCTGATGCTTTGTCCACCTTATCTGCTGCAGCCGCATGCCTGAGCTCAATCAAGCCAGAGCGCACCACCAAAACACCAGCAGCAGCAGCAGCAGCAAGGCAGCAGCAAACCCAAAACCTGCAGCAGCAGCCCAATTGAATGCTGGCATCGCCAACAGAGCACCCCAGCACCTGATGCAGCTGAAAACTGCTGCTGCAAAGCCTATCAACGTGCTGCTGATGCATAAGATGCTATGGAAGGTGGTCGGCCCACGTAGCTGCAGTTTAGAAGGCATACCACTCGACTGCAGGTTCTCACAGCAGCTTAGCCAGGTGAGCAGCAGCATGGGCTGTGCCCCTGTTTCGCATGCTTACCCTTGTTCAGCATGACAGAGCAGCACAAACAGATGGGGTGTGCAACATGTTTGGCGCACAACATACTGCGTGAGTGCGGCGAGGAACAAGCAAGCACCAAAGGTCGGAACGCATGCTAGCATAGATGCACTTTGAAACAGGCATTACATATGCGCACCTGTGTACCTCGCATGCTCTTGTGCATGTGCAGGCAGCCATGAAGACAGCAGACGTGCTGTACTACCGTTCACAGCAGGTGCAGGGCCCACCTGAGCGCAAGGCCTTCCCTGATCAGCTGCGCCTGGTGGCGGCAATAGACAGCGCAGCAGCAGACAAAGAACTAGGCGACCCAAAGTTCATGTGCCAGGTGAGCAACGTGCATCGCATAGCCCGTGCAAGATGATCATGGCGTGTGCTTTTGTTATCAATAAAAACGTTTTGAATTCAAATCAAATTGTATTTCTTGCCAACCGTTCTCACTATGACTGTCTGCTATTTTCACACTTGTGAGGTAGCAATGTCGTGCCATGGTCCCAAACTGCAAATGCCCCATCTTGAACAGCATACAGTACATGCAGACTCCACATGTAACTAATATGCCGATAGGTTAGTTACATGTGGGTCCAGTCACCATCTTAAATGGTATGAGCAACTGCATGTTATACACAACATAACAACCACGTGCATGCTGCTGCTGCTGCCCCTGATGCTGCTTCTGCCCGTACAGTTTGATGCTGAGATGAGCTACAAGCGCTGCGCTCAAGTGGTGGCTTGGCACGGGCTGGGTGTGTTAGGCAGCCTTTTTGCGGTGAGCAGTGGCGCTGTCTGCCCTGGCTGGCTGCTTGTTACGTGACGTGTGACTAACATGAGTGCAAACTGCATCCGCTGCAGAGCAGCAATGAGCATTGCAATAGCTGTGGAGCCGTTGGCGCGGCTGCTGCTGCTGCTGATCGTCAACCGTTGTGTACCCTAGCTGCAGCCAATCTTGCAACTGATTGTGCTAGCTGCGTCATCTGGTGTGTCCTGATCTCCCCAACTGCAGAGCCCTGTGGTGCCGTATGAAGCAAAGGAGCCAGCCATTGCCTACATCAGTAACAACTGCAGCGTAAGCAGCGGCCGCAACGAAATCATGCGGGCTGTCATGGCCCTAGCAGCAAAGAGCACAGCTGGTGCCGGCAAGCTGCAAGTACACAGCATGGGCAAGTGTGAAAACAACAGGGCATGGCCAGGCCAGCAGACAGCGCAACAGGTCATGTCGAGGTGAGGGCTTGGCAGGATTGTTGGATTTATCAAATGTATATGGGCGCACTGCTGTTGCGCAGGGATCCGGATGTTTGACTTCACTCTTCAAGTTTGCAGCAATGCTCTGTCGCCAAGCAAACATTTGAGTCGCGAGGGTGTTGCGCATGCACATGCAGCACTTGGTTTGATCCAAGCCCTTGCGGTTCACCAAATATCCTGAACAGATTTGCCATGCTGGTTCCATCACACTGCCGACCTCGCTGCAGATACAAGTTCTTTGTAGCAATCGAGGACGACATCTCACAGGACAACGTCACAGAACAACTGTGGCATGCCCTTGCAGCAGGCTGCATTCCAATCTACTATGGCAGCCGCAGCATCCTGCAGTACGTGCCTGACCCCCGCAGTGTGATTGTGTATGACCCTGGCGGCAAAGGCAACGCATCAAGTCCGCAGCAGCTGTATGCGCTGCTGCAGGACATTGGCAGCAGCAGGGAGCGCTACGAGGGCATGCTGGCCTGGCAGAAGCACAAGGTGGGCATGTACAGGCAGTTTGCAGGGAAAGAAATCCGTTGATTCTGAGTGTGCAACGTGTGCCACACTGTTGAAAACCGATGTTGCATGATGCGCAATAGTACACAGGGTGGTCTGGTGGCCGCATCTCTCAGCGTTGATCGACTGCAAAGTGAGGCGTGCACCACCCAGAGCACACATGGTCATCAGTTGACTTGCTGGACTACCTCATCACTACGCTGAGTGTTTGTGGAATGAGTCACATGCAACTTGCTTGAAGCAGCAGACTATGTGCACAAGCCTGCGCTGCATACCATCATCCGGACTGTGCATTCTGCAGTGCACCGCACAGGGCGCCGCCGCAGCTCTCATGCGGTTTGTGACTAAAACCAGGTGTACTGCTGGCCTTATGTGCCTGCCTCTTCGCTCGCCTGTACACAGCCAGAGGATCAGCCCTCCCCCCTGTTCCGCTACCTGTGGTCAATACGGCAGCAGTCAGCAGAGTGCCTGCTGTAATGGTTTGTGGCCAGGCATAGGGTGGCCCCTCAGCCGCGCTACACAATGTGCCTCTTCAACAGCAGCTGGATGGCAGCAGCAGGACGGCTGGCAGCAGTTGACAGCTGCGCTGAAGGCGAGCTGCAAGCGCTGACAAGGCTGCAGCAGCAGCAGCAGCAGAAGCGCGGCTCTGCAGGGAGGAAGGGTCTCATACCGTAGCTAAGCTGGTCATGTGCACAGCTGTACAGTGCTTGTAACTCACATTGAAATGGGTTGACTGTTCAGTAGGACGGGTTATGCAGTCAGCCTAGCGTGCAGCGCGCTGACACAGTGGCTCATTATGTGAACAGTTCTAAAGTTGGCTGCCTGCTGCGGCACTGTCAGCTAGCGTTAGTAGCGTTGTGGCCAGGGTACGCCGGTGGGCCACCACTCGGCCGTTTCGTCCAGTCCAAGAGCTTTTGACCAGGTGTCTGTTTCCTGCAATCTGTTTCACAGGTGCCTGTCAGAAGGTCTGTCTTGGGGCGGCAGGTGCATACTGGCGGGAAACATGCTGAACCTCCGTTTTCATTCGACCCGGTTGAAAAGGGCTTCACTATCGGTTCAATGTTGGACTATCCGCTCGTATATATCGTAAACGAAGTAACCCTGGTCTCGCCGATGTCACCCGTCGATGTGGTTGTGAGGCCGGTCGAGTCAGCCTTGGTTGTGAGGCCCGTCCGGGAGTGCTGCACCTGAACAGCATCTCGACACAAACTACATCTGGCACGTACATCGTAGTTCATAGTCAGCGCCCATTTGCTTTCCGCACGTGTTCATGACAAGCCTCGTAAGCAGCAGTGGCTGATAAAACCGTTGCATCTGCTGATCGTGTAACGGTGGGCTGCACATGAATTACAGGTAACCTATAAGATGTAAAGGGTAACCTATAAGATGTGACAACACCCGCACCTCCTGGAATTACTATGGCTCAATAGTTCAAACAATGCAAGTGATGCAACAACGATAGGGTGCAACCATCACAGCAGGCTGCTGCCAGCACTGTGTGCGGCAGACACCACACCCACTGCACATTGATGCAGTGCATGGTCACTCATCCAAATCAATTTCATTCTCATCGTACTGCCCCAGCAGCTGCATCATTGCTGCTTTGCCCTCCTCACCACCCAGCACAGCCCCACCACCAGCTGCTGCAGCTGGTTATGCACCTTGTAATCGCTGCTGCTGCTGCTGCTGCTGGTGGTGGTTGTCATCATCATCTTCTAGGCCTGCCAGCAAGTCTGCTGCATCTTCATCAACACCATCTGCCGGGTCATAGTAGTAGTACGTTGGCTGCTGCTGCTGCTGCTGCTGCTGCTGTTGCTTGTCCTGGATAGCACTTGCCTGCTGCTGCTCCCCTGATGGTAGCTCAGGTGCCGCCTGCTGCTGCTGCTGCTGTTGTTCACATTCCTGCACTTCCTCTACCTTGCCATTGCTAGCAGCTGCAGGTGCGTCCGCTTCATTGCTGCCCGTACACTGCCGCTTTGCAGGCGGCTGACTACCATCAGCAGCCTCCGACTGCTGCTGCTGCTGCTGCTTCTGCTGCGCATCACCTGCCGGCTGTGCTGCTGCGCCACCTTCCTGCTCTACCTGCCCGGCCGGCTTACGCGGCGGTGGTGGCGGTGGCGGCGGCCAATGCGGCTGCTGCTGCTGCCTCTGCCCGTAGCCCTGCCTGTGTACTGCCTGCTCTGCCTGCTGCTCCTCTGCAGTAATGATACTGTAGGCAGCAACCTCAGATGGCAGCAGCACCAGCAGTGTAGGGAACTCGATGACAGTTTTGCCTGCCAGCTGGCTCTTGAGGGACTGCTGCAGTTCTAAACGGTAGTAGCGCACTGCATTGGCCTGCGGCAGCACGATCAATGAATGGGGTCAAGACCGTTGCAAATTGAGGTTGAGGCTGTATGTGGCAGCAGGGGGGGGAGTGCGGTAGTATAAGGTTGGCTTCAGCTGCAGGTGCAGCTCGCAGCAGCGCACTGCACTGGACTGCGGCAGCATGCGCGGGATGTGCCAGAGAGCAGGCACAACAACGGGCGCTTCCAGAGTAACAGACTGTAAAAGCGGATGAGCTGCTGACCCAGCAAATCCTGTAGCAGTGCCAAACTCTTGACCCCAAACGCCCCTGCAACACAGAACACACCGAACCCTAGGACTCCTGACATCATTGAAACACAATGATGATCATGAAGCTGTTAAAGTTCACGGCTCACCGGGCACTGCTCCTTGCGCATTACCACTGCCAGCGCCTCCAAGCCAGCCTGCCGGTGCTGACGCAGCAGCAGCGCCTGGCCGCCAGCGCCCGGCTGGTACTGCAGGTGCCGCCCCAACACATCACACAGCAGCACTTCCTCATCAACACGGCCATCTACGATGCTCAGGCTGCTCCCGCTGCTGCTGCTGCTGCTGATGGTGTTTGGTGCAGCCACTGCTGATGTTGGGTGTGCTTCAGGGCCGGATTGTGCCGTGGCAACTGCTGTTGCTGCTGCTGCCTGCTCTGAACTGCTGCTCTGCTCTGACTGACCCACTACTGCTGCTGCTGCAGGGAAGCGCCACTGCAGCCGCCACGTCAGCTTTCTGTTGCGGTAGTCGTAGCGCGTGCTGTTGCACTGCCGGCGCTGCATGCCTGGAGGCATGATGAGCAGCCGCACCCCGCGCAGCCGCGCCTGGTGCACCAGGCTGCTGAGGTGCTGCGGCAGCTCGCGGCGTGGCATGGGGGGCCGCAGGCGGCGTGCGTTGTCGTCAGCTCGGGAGACCTCTTCGAGCCAGCGGTAGTCTGTGTGGTGGTGCGATGGTGCAAGGGGCGAGGGGCAGTGGGACGGTTGTGGGCAGAAGAAGATGGATTAGTGTTTTGATCGTGGGGATGTGGGCGAAGTTGATAGCACATGCTGGCAAATGCCTGCTGGTGCAATGGTTGAGAGTACAAAGGTAGTGGGCATGGCATAGTCGCTGCGATGCCTGCAGCAACCAGGTGCTTCCCTTATGTGTGTTTGTTGCAACACACGACACGACACGATACACCCTGTGGAACACAGCCAGTGGTAACACCCGCAGCAGTGGGGCGCACTGCTGCTCCTGCTGCTGCTGCTGCTGCTGGCAGCTCTTACCTGACATGAGATTTTTGTCGTTGAACTGGCTCATGGGAACGAACGCCAGCTTATCCCTCTTGCCAGAGCATCCGCTCTGCTGCTTGTGCTGCTGGCTGCAGGCCAGGCTGCATGTCTGCAGCTGGCAGCCAGGGCAGCGGTACTTGTGGGCCTGCTGCTGGCATACTTGGCATGAGGCCGGCTGCTGTCTGCGTTCGATGCCGTCAGCTACGATGCCTGCGTTGAGTCAGACGAGGAGTTCAGAGTTGCAGAAGAGGCGAGGCAGCAGCAGAAGTGCATCAGCTGGAGCAGCAGCGGTCTACCAGCGGCCTCCAGTTACTCGAAAACGTACTTATGACATAGCTGGTTCTCGTCTGTGCTATTCATACGTGCCTGCTTGGTCGCCTGGCTTCTCCTGCATGGTTTCGGCGCCCACGATCAGCTACCGCTTGTCGAGTGACGCTGCAGGGCTTTATGGGCAGCGAAACAGTTTTATTGCTTCAGTGTATGTATTCGAGAAAGGAAAACAGCCTTCAAGTCACACCAGTAGATCGTGTTCCGGTACCAAGGTGACAGGTATGCTGTTGTAAGCTGAGACAGCAGCTGCACAGTGACCTAGCGCCCGGTGATGTACAAGCAGGGGCACGTGGTACGTTACCTTTCATTGCACGAGAAGGACCACAGGGTATGCCGTGTCAGTGCTGCTTCAAGAATTTGTCACTGGCAGCTAGGGCTCAGCCCGCTGTTTCATCCAGCCCTTTCCATGTCAGCCCCACCACAGCGTTCACGATGAATGTTGACAGTACGTTTACGACATTTGGTAAATTCAGTTCCTTTCGTTACATATGTACGCCATACCCCAACACAACCAAACGTGGTTCCAGCTCACGCTGTTTGCCACCATGCACCCTGCTGTTGGCGACCCTACATTTACGCGCACTCCCCAGCACCACTCGCTTCAGGCTGCTCGCACGCTTGCAGCCAGCATGCACAAACGTCGCTCAATAAACCATCTACACGCTGCTTAAAGGCGCAGCCACGCTGCAGACATACGGCACGACCAGTGGAAGTAGACGTAATCAGCATGCATGGCGTGCTGCTCTTGCCTGCGCACAGCATCACTTCTCAGAGCATCCCAATATGTGGACCTATAATAAAAACAGAGCACACATATTCAAGCACCGCACCTCAGCTGCCCGGCAGCACCCTCTAACAATGCACTATGGCACAGCTTGCAGCTTCAGCGGGACAGTGCTTTGATACACACTATTCCTCTGCATGCAAGTTGTGCCAGCATTGCTGAAATGTATGCTGCCACAGCAGCAGAACACCAGCAACCTTGCATTCATACTTTTGCGGCACGTTATCAACACCCGCATCAGAAGGTTGCATAAAATTGTGTTCTGCTGCTGGCTACTTTGGCACAAGCCTTCACATGTCCAGCTCGTGCCAACAAACCCAAGGTGTTATAACAGTGCTCACATGACATGTGCACTACACTTGCTGCCGGCAGATGCCTGCAGGCAAGTCAATCATGGAAAAGTAGAGTAGAAGCAGAGTGCAAGGGTGGCCTCAGTCATGTGCCTTGCTAAGCTAAGCACACTGCTCAAGAAACAGCAGCAGTGTCTACACAGCAGAGCAGTGTCAACATTGGTACCAGCACAGCTCACTGGAACAAGCGCTGCTGTGCACCAAGGCAGAAAGAGCAGCACAACAAGGCAGACAGAGTAACGTAGAAAAAGCAAGATCAGCAACACACCTTGCAGTGAGACGACCCAACTGTTATATAACAAATTACTTCAAATCTATAACTCTGGCACTTGGCAGCCAGAATAAGTGCAGTGCAGCATCATGGTAGAGGCCTCAACAGCATGACACGCCGACAAAAACCAGCACGGTAGGCTGCCTACTAAAATGCTGTGTGGCTACCAACACACTGTGTGTGGTGCGACCGCAAGCTGCAACTGATATGCTTTGCAGCTGATCAAACAGCGAACAAGCTACATAGCACTGCCCGGCTGACTGACAGCATACAGTGCAGTGGATATGTACGCAGGTTCATTTGAGTGTGTCGAGCAAGCTGTTATCGCAGACGGCAGCAACAGCCACAGTTTGCATGTGCACACACAGCTGGGTGTCGCTTCACACCCACAATATGCATTGATCTTGATGGTATATGCTGCCAGGCCATATTGCTATGATAAACGCCCGGCAATTGTGATTTCTGATTCTTTCCATGTGCAGTGTGGTGTGAAGGCTGTGTTGTCAAGCGGCAGAGATTCCCTGCTCTCTGCTCGCATGTACAGCCATCTCTGCAATCCAGAGGGACTAGACACAACACCGCGCATCAACTCACAAGCTGACAACATGATATGAGCAGCAGCATCCAATCGCTACTGCAAACCCCTCTCGCACAATGCTACTCGATTCTGCCGGAAAATGAAGCCACACACAAGCCCTCCCCACAGCACTCGATGATGCTCTGCCAGCAACACACAAGCTGTTGTGCAAGCAGACATGCAGCAGACAGTGTACTGCACTAGTGCCACAGCCTGCCCCCCTGCCAACAACACGCTACGCTATAGACAAACACGCAGATAAGCCAGTGGTGTGCCGGCACAACAGCCAGCCCTCAGTGCTTAACCCAGCACAGTGGCGTTGCTGCTGAGGTCTAGCGCACTCTGGAATGTCTTCTGCAGAGCACTGCCGTCAAACCACGACTTGCCATCCAGGCTGCCTAGACTCAGCAGGCTTGCATTCACTGCAGCGATCTGATCAGCCAGCGTTGCATTAGGGGCTGCAGCGGCTGCGTTCAGCGCAGACAGCCTGTCCAGTGTGGCGTTGGTGTTTGCGAGTGCAAAGTTGCGCGCTGAGATCAGCTCCATGGTCTGAGGCTGGGAGGGGGTGTAGACGCCGACAGCAAACAGCAGTGCGGACATGCAGCCGGCAGCTGCGAGTGTGCCCATCCAGCCGAGCATAATCTTGCCGTACAGGGGCCAGTTGAGGGCCTTCCAGCGGCCTTCTGCAATGCCGCCACCAGCAGTTGCTCCGGTGATGGTGTGGGTGGTGGACAGGGGGAGGGCTGCAGGGGGCAAACGAGGGCGCAGCAGGTGCAGCAGGTGGAACAGACTGTAAGGGCAGGAGTCATATCTGCATGTGAGATGTTGACAGGATGTGGATAGACAGGATGTTGATAGGCAGCTGATTGCAGCTGTAGTGCAAAAGGGTCTGCTGAGGTGCAGGTTTGACTGGCCGCAGTGAGCACACATCACTGCAGGAAATAGACCGCAGACCAGTCATATACCCAGCCAGCCAGCTGCTGCTACTCACCAACAGCAGAGCCGATAGACACCACCAGGGCAGTGGCCGTCTCCATGGCAAAGCCTCGGGAGGGTGTGATGTGTGCGCACTTGACGCCCAGCACGCGCATGATGTTGAAGCCGTATGTAGCCAGGCCAATCACGATGCCTGCACCTCCCAGCGCCAGCACCCACTGGTACACCTCGCTGTTGCTGCCGGGCACCTGCAGGTTGTTGTAGACGTAGAGGCTGGCACAGAAGGAGCCGATGGCGTTGGCAACGTCGTTGGCACCTGCGAGTTGAGACAAGGCAGCAGCAGCAGCACGGACATGAGTCAGCAGTGTGCTTCTTGCTCCGTTTGTTTGCAGATGCTGCCATGCACAAGCCAGCAAGATGCATGCGACACGACGCACCGACTGCTTTGCTGCTGCTGCCAGAGACCAGGGGAGTGCACTGCTGCCGAAAGCCTCTGGAATTTGACACGCAGACCCTGCTTTGCACCGTGTGTGAGGGAGAGGGCACCACAGCAGGTTAACTGCTCCACCTTGCACAGCCACTGCGTGCACTATGCCTGCGCCACAGCAACCACTACACAGCGATCAGCAGCTAGCATCAAGTTGACTCACCGTGTGCGAAGGACATGGCGCAGGCAGAGATGACCTGCAGCACCTTGAACACGTGCTCGGTGCGGGGGTCAAACTTCTCGGCAGCCTCGTGCATCTCCATTATGCCGGCATCATCCTTCACATCCGCGTGGATGTCGTGCGTCACACCCGACAGTGCGGCGTTACGGAAGCGCTTGAACATCGCGCTAACCGACTTGTCATCCTCATCAACATGTACCGGCTTCAGTTTTTCCGCAATGGCCCTCTGGAAGCGATCCTCCTCCACGAATGCGCTGCTGCCGTCCTTTCCGGCCTCGAGGGAGTTGGCGTTCGCGTTGTCGAAATTAGCCAGGCTGCGCTTCATGAGCGGCCAGATGATGGCTGTGCCGATGAGGGTGGCGCCAGCTGCGCCTGCTGCTGCGTACCAGGCGCCATCCTCTGGGGAGATGCTGACGATGCCCTTCACGCCCTTGGTCTGCGGTGACGGTGACAGCAATAGGCATAGGGGTAAGGTTTAAGAGGCGGGACACATGCGCATGAGAGTCAGTGGCGGTGTTTGCAAGTCACATGCCTGTGGGCATGAGAACAGCTCTGGGGAGATGTTGACGATGCCCTTCACGCCCTTGGTCTGTACGAGGGTGGAAGTAAACCAGCAGGGGCACAGGTGAGATGAGACACACGAACATGAGAGAGGCTTGGGCTGTTGTTCTGCAGTCACACGACTGAGATGCTGACGATGCCCTTCACGCCCTTGGTCTGCGGTGCAGTGACAGCAATAGGCATAGGGGTGAGGCTAACGAGGCGGAACACACGCGCATGAGAGTCAGTGGCGGTGTTTGCAAGTCACATGCCTGTGGGCATGAGAACAGCTCTGGGGAGATGCTGACGATGCCCTTCCCGCCTTTGGTCTGTATGAGAGTGGAAATAAATCAGCAGGGGCACGGGTGAGACGAGACAAACGAACATGAGAGGCTTGGGCTGTTGTTCAGCAGTCACACAACTGAGATGCAGACGACGCCCTTCACGCCCTTGGTCTGCGGTGACGGTGGAGGTGAGATAGCAGTAGTACGGGTAGGTGTGGGGTTAGAGTGAGGCGGGAAGCGGAATACATGCATATGAGTCAGTGAAGGCAGTTGTTTGGCAGCGAGGCAGTGGCGGAATTAAGAAGTCACATGCCTGTGGGCATGACGACAGCTCAGCTGCGCCAATTGTTCAGCAGCGAAGCAGGCGCGTTGTTTCATGCCACATGCCAGTGAGGCAGCCGCCCTGGCTGCCGCAGCCAGCAACATACAGTGCCCGGCTAGTGCTCTGGCAGCACATACCTTCACAGCGACCCCGCCTGA
Source organism: Tetradesmus lagerheimii (assembly GCA_902809745.2). Taxonomy (NCBI): domain Eukaryota; kingdom Viridiplantae; phylum Chlorophyta; class Chlorophyceae; order Sphaeropleales; family Scenedesmaceae; genus Tetradesmus; species Tetradesmus lagerheimii. The sequence continues at coordinate 14,555 of CADDIJ020000927.1, read as the reverse complement.
ACGCATGGGACGAGCAGGAAATGCATGAAAACCGGCATGAAGCGTGTGAAAAAACCGCAAATGGCGATTTTACTTCACAGATGCCGCGTGGCTCACCAGGATGAAGAAGAGATTGATGAAGAAGGTGAGCAGGATGAGCACGGGCAGCACGTAGAAGGCAATCTTGGTGGAGTTGGCGCGGCGCAGCACCAGCGTGCGCACAATCAGGAAGAGCACCAGCGTGATGAGCGCAGCCATCAGCGGGGACAGGAACCAGGAGATGATAATGGGCACAATGCCGCCAACTGCAGTAGCAGGGACGAAGAGCAGGGCAGCAGGGGAATAAGGAAGGGGGTGCAGGACCATGTACAGGCTGTCAGCAACTCGTGCGGCGGTCATGAAGGCAGCTCGCTGATTGTGCAGCTGTGCAGCGGCTGCTACTCCTGCTTGTATGTCAAGCCTATAGTGCTTGTGTATCACTTGACGTTGCTGAATTGCCCCTTCTGCAACTACTGAGGCTGCTACGTGCACCACTGCTGGTGCCAATCCCCTGCGTCTACAACAGCAGACCCTCAGCTCACCGTACGGGAAGTCAGCCTTTGGCTCATACCAGATGACAGCATTGCCGCCACCAAACACAACTGCAGCAGCAGAGCGGAGCACAGCCGAGGCAAGTCAGTCGGGGAGACCATTGTTGTAAATGAGTTGCAGCTGGCTGCACACCATGGCTGTCTTGCATCAGCAAGCCAGCCTCGCCGCATGATTACACATGCAAAGCCGATGATGTCACCTTTTCCGCAATAAGACTTGTCCACTGGCAGCTGCTGGTATACCAACTCCGACAACCTGCTCAGCCCCAACTGCCCAGCTGTTGCTGTTGCCAGAACCATCAAACGCCCTTGACAACAACCACACTCACGTGCAAAGCCGATGATGCCGCCAATAATAGAGTGCGTGGTAGACACTGGCAGCTCCATGTACGTGGCCAGCAGGATCCAGATCATGGCACCTGTCTCTGCCGTCAACATGCCGTACATGAAGAGCTGCGGGGCCTTGGCAAACGTTGAGGTCTTTGCGATGCCTCCTGCAATGGTCTTGGTGACCTGGCCTCCCAGCAGCAGCGCTCCGAGGAACTCGAAGACGGCTGCGATGCACACGGCGCTCCACAAGCTCTGTTTGAGGGCGGGGGGCAGAAGTGGCAGAAGAAACAGATGCAGGAGAAGGTCAGGTGCCGTTGTTATCGCGCAGGCACAACAGTGACTAGCACAGCACTGGTGGTGGCTGGCACTACCCGTCGTGTAAAGAGTGGTCCTGCAAGAAACATGAAACACCTGCTCCTGCTGCTGCTGCTCCTGCAGTAACAACTGAATCTAATAGCAGCCCTATCCCAGAGCGACTGCTGCTGTGACTCACCAGCGTCTTGCTGCCCACAGATGTGCCGAAGGCGTTGGCGACATCGTTGGCGCCAATGCCATAGGCATCCATGAAGGCCACGATGCCATGCACCACTGCAGCAGCAACAGCAGAGCCACAAACGACACACACGGTAAGCACACTTGCTGCAGCTGGCAATGAGACACACGGATGGCTGCACATGCAGGAGGCCTGGTTGATGCAATGCTGCCAGCTTCTGAGGCAGCCAGATGTTCTGCACAGCACTCTGCGCAGGCGGCGGCTTGCGGCCAGACAATTGCTGTTGGAAGCTAGTGGATGCTGCAGGCTAGCTAATGCTGGGGCTGATTCATCAGCTGCCTGATGTTTCCTTGCTCAGAGAATGCCCGCCAACCAGCTGGCTGCTCGACTCACCGATCATCCATGTATATTGCTGCAGCAGCCAGAAGAGACAGCAAAAGCAGCAATGTCAGACCAGCCCGGATTGGCAGCCAGACAAGCCCGCAACGCTTTGCAAGCCTGCGATGCGAACTCTGCGCAATAGCTCACCGGCCACGCCATCTTGTCTGTTAGCTACTGAAGTGATGAATGAAGGTTTGGGTGATACAACCGGGAATTGCTGGAGCAGGACTTGATCAGCGTGCCTTTTGCAAAAAAGGATGACAGGAACGCCGCTAGGTCAAGCGCCCGATATCAGCAGTGAGGATCGATCACCTGGTGATCACCCTATGGCCATGTGCAATGTGGCGGGCGATGATGCTGAAATCATGTGTTATATTCCAAGCATCTTGCTGCTCATGGCTAACAATGTTCGACCTAACGACGGGTAGCATACTTGATTTTCATAAGAAGACATCAGAAACAGTTCAAATGCCACACCATGCTTGCTTCGCAAGTTCACCAGCAGGTGGTTACACCCGCGCCTGCAGCAGACCACGAGGTCGGCTTCGTCTGCAATACAGACATCTGAATCTGCTACATAATGCACTTGCAGCTTCACATATATAAAGGCCGCGATCTAAGTTGGGTGTCATTGCAAACCCTAGTGCTGCTAGCAGCAAGCAGGCCACGTGACAGAAGCAGCTGCGCCTGAAATGCCGAAGAACGCATACATGCATGTCATTCGACCATCCGAAGGCCTCAGAGCAGCAACTGCAGCACATGCTGTTGTTATCACAGCACACTGTCAGCTGCCAGATGCTGCTGGGGACAGGCGTCCTGCTTAGCTGCTGCAGGCCTGGCTGCTGGCAGCTCACAGCGCCAACCCAGCGCCACGACATCGTATCATGTACAGCTGCTTGCCCTCTGCGCCAGTACTCTGCGTGCTGATGCTGAACTGCACCTGCGGCAGCAGCTGCTGCACGACTGCGATGGCGGTGCGTGTGTGCAGCGTGGGCTCGTTGCAGAGCATGCTGCTGCTGCCTCCTGCAAGGGCCATGAAGATGATCATCTGGTCTTGCAGCCTGGCATTGCGCAGCAATTCAGATACGCAGCGGCAGCAGCAGCAGCGTCATGTGGGGCGCTGGGATGCGTATGGCACAACGATTTGGCTTGATTGGGTATCTGATGAAGCGCAGCAGCATCAAGGGATGCAGCAGTCCAGTGCATCAGCGGCAACACGCTGATGCATATATATATCGTACAGCATGACGTGCCAGCGCAGCAAGCACCAGCCCGCGCCCTGCCTGCATGCTGGCAAGCTATGTGATGAACGTGGGCACACTCTGCTTGTCTTGTTGCAGGGCCAGCAAGCAACAGGGCACGGTGCTTTGCAAGACAACATGCAGATGCAGCTGCCTTGCCCAATCATCAGTCTGCAACTGCTTGAGGAACCTGTCCTGCCGACAGCCTGGCACCTCCTGCCAACCGTGTGCGCTCACTGCATCTGTCTCAGCCGCAAATAACACATTAGTAACACCCTGTGTACAGCACCAAGTCTTACCAATCGTCAACTGCAGCTCCGCTCTGCAGCGCCTCCAGCAGCTCAGCAGCAGCAGCAGCACCCACAGCCTCAGGCGACACCCCGCGTTCAGCTAGCGCGCTGGCACCTATATTGGGTCAGCAGCAGCAGCAGCAGCAGTGTTACATGCGGGGAGCCAGGGGGCATGCTGTGCTAGTCAAGTCAGAGCAGCACAATCACTGTGGTATGTACCGCTTGACCATGCGCCAGCAGCAGCATCGCACTGCCCTGGGGGGCCAAGCACTGGTTAGGTGTTGACCATCCTTGAGTACTTCACTTTTGGCAGGACAAACATCATGTCAGGCTGCGCAGTGCCGCGCACCTAGCAGGCAGCCTGTGCTCGTTGTCGCCACCAGCACGATGCCGCCTCCATCACCAACCGCATGATCTGGCGCCTCACGCACTGCCTGGATGTCTGCGACAGGCTGCGATGCAGCATCGGCTGCTCCGGGCTCCCCCGACACCGCTGCTGCTGCTGCTGCTGCTTCTGCTGCTGCTGCTTCTGCTAGTTGTTGAGGTTGCCCCAACCCTGCAGCAGGTCCCTTTGCACCCCAAACTGTCTCCTGCTGCTGATCCCTGAGCGCTGCGCGTAGCCTCTCTGCTGCTGCCCTGGCCATGCGGCTGCCTAGCTCCGGCTTGAGCTTGCCAGCTGTGACTGCAGTGCCGTGGATGTGCAGCAGCTGCCCGCGGCTGCTGAGGTGCCACGCTGGCAGGTGCTGACCTGGCGGCAAGCTGGGCACCTGCGCACAGCAGTGTTGAAACCACCCATGTTGGTGTTGTGTCGAACATGCATGCAGCGTACCAGTGGCCAGTGAGGTGCATTCAAGGGGTTCGTGCTGGCAGGCACTGACTTTGCGGCAAGCTGGGCGCCTGTGCACAGCAGTGTTGAACCCACCCACATTGGTGTTGTGTCGAACATGCATGCAGCGTACCAGTGGCCAGTGAGGTGCATTCAAGGGGTTCGTGCTGGCAGGCACTGACGTAGCGGCACGCTGGGCACCTGTGCACAACAGTGCAACACACCACAGCATGGGGCATGCAGCTTAGCAGCGGATAGTGAGGTGCAGAACAGTGGGTGCTGCCAGCTTTGCGTGCTTGCAAAGCTCTAGATCCGTCTCTAGACATTCACCCAGAACACAGCAAAGGGCCCCTTGAAGGCACTGCATTGATGTTTGGCCAGGCTGCACGCAACTTTGCACGTTGGTTGCGACCAGCACCATGCTACAGCCTGAAATGCTCAACACCGCCCGGCGTGCCGCAGCTGCATACCCACAGCAGCAATCCTGCTGTACATGCAAAAACACAGCGCATCACTCTAGCTGCCTTGGCGCTGCACACGTGCCAGTCGCGAGCACTGCAGTACATTGTACAATAAGCGCTGTTTGTTTCACCTGCAGCAGTGCCTCGCCTCCTCCCTTGGGGTAGAAGCCACTGCGCAACGTTGCCGCGCTTGCAGCACCTGCTCTCAGACCCACAGCAGCAATCCCGCCGTACAGGCATACGCGCTCCGCTTATATGCGCTGTGTTCCAGGCAAAGCCGCTCCGCCACTGCAGCTGCCACAGCACTGCACAAGTGTGGAGCGCTACAGTACAATACATGCTGCCTGTTTCACCTTCTTCACTTTGCCTCACCTGCAGCACTGCCTCGCCTCCTCCCTTGGGGTAGAAGCCCCTGCGCGTTTGGCCAGGCTGCACGCAACTTTGCACGTTGTTGGACGACCAGCACCATGCTACAGCCTGAAATGCTCAACACCGCCCGGCGTGCCGCAACTGCATACCCACAGAAGCAATCCCGCTGTACATGCAAAGACACAACGCATCACTCTAGCTGCCTTGGGCGCTGCATACATGCCAGTCGCGAGCGCTACAGTACAATAAGCGCTGTTTGTTTCACCTGCAGCACTGCCTCGCCTCCTCCCTTGGGGTAGAAGCCCCTGCGCACCAGCTGCAGGCCCAGCCCAGCAGCAGCAGGCCCCAGCAGGCGCTGCAGCGTGGGCAGCAGCACGTGCTGCAGGTAGCCAATGGGCGGCGCAAAGGAGGCATCTGTGCCTCCTCGCAAAGTGAGGGTGGACATGGTGCTGCAGTGATGCGCGGCATGAGGCGGCGAGCAGGGCTGTGAAATTGAGGGCCGGATGCATGAGGGTGGTGCTTGTGGTGACATGTTGGCACGAGTCATGGACGATTGCTTCTAGCCTGACACGATGCGGCAGTTGGACAACAGCAACGGTGCCCAATCAAAGGTGCTGCAGTGACGCGCAGCATGAGGCGACGGGGCAGTGTTGTTGATCTTGAGCACAGTATGCATGCGGGTGGCGCTTGTGGTGACACCTTTGCAAGAGTTGGAGACGATTGCTTCTTGCCTGACACGATGCAACAGCTCTACAGCAGCAACAGTACCTTCTCATAGATGTACAGATATAGCCTATGTAAAACCATCTGTGACGCGTACTCTCACCTAGCTTGTTGAGCTAGGTGTGATGCACCTCACCTCTCAGCTGGCTGCTTTGCAAACAGCAGGCAGGGCAGTGCCTGCTGCACCATCAGCGTGCAGCTGCCTGCAGTCTTGGTGTCTGCAGTGTAGCTGCCGGCAGCAGCTGGCCCTGGCGTGAAGTTGATTGCAGTTGAGCGGATGGCGCCACCCTCTAAGCGGCCACTGCAGATGGCCTCCACCAAACGAAGCCCTGCAGACAGCACACAACGCAGCTCCAGGATTGGTGGTGCATCAATTTTGGCTCCGCTGCCTTGCCTGTTTAGATAGAGCTGAAGATAGCAAGTGTTGGGTTTTGTGGCCGGAGGCTCAAGTGCTCAGTCGCGTTTTGAGAAGCTGCAAGGCCAAAGTAGCTCTGCGCACATACTGCTGAGTACTGTATGCTTGCTGGGGCGCACATAGCCTATGCCATATGCATAATAACATGCTGGTACAGCTTTGGCAGCGCTGCTGTGGTATTGTGCGCGCTGCTGCACCATTACTTTTGAGTGGGCACTTGGCAGCCACCACAGCTCTGCTCTGCTCTGCAAACAAAGGTACGAAAAGCAGTACAGCAGCTCGCTGCTTGCAGTACACATTGCCAGCGCTGTTGTGTCACCTGTGAGGTGTTGTGGGCTGAGTCCAGGGTTCTTGCGGCCTGCGTTGTCACACAGCACATGTAGCGTTGTGTTTGAAGCCGCTAAGAATAGAAGTGCCTAGATTTTTGACATTGGTGACTCGCAAGCACGCGCTAACTATGCTACTTGCCCATCACAGCAATCAACAGCAGTGCTGCAACAGTAATCTTGGCCCGGGAAGCGAGCGCTGCAAATTAATAGAAGCAGGTTGTACATTGTGTACCAGGCTGCTATTTTGGATTGCACAGCTCAGCAGCGTGCATTGCAGCTAACTGCAGACCCTGGCGGCCACCCTGGTTAGGTCGCCGGCAATGCAGGTGCTGCATGCTGAAGCATACATGCACAGCGCATCACTGCCAACACATCATGCATTGCTGGTGCGCAACTGCCACACTGCTGCTTGGTGTGCGTACCTGCTCTTATCTTGTCCACGTGTATGCTGCTGCCAGTCAGTGCAGAGAGCGCCACTGCATTCCGCAGGATCTGCCCCCCACCCTCCAGCTGGGAGCCTGCACTCACAATGCACAACTTCAATGCATACCATGCAATGTATCAGCACCTGTGATCCAGGCCTATAGTCGCCTTTGCAAGCATGCGGATGAACCATCGTTTGACACCTGCAAATGGTGTGCAGCTGCTGCTAGCTGCAGTGACTTCTGCTGCCGCAGGATGACCCTTTCCTCAAGGGTAGCAAGCAGAGCTAGGCGACAAGGTGTTGACAGCTTTTCTCTTCGAGCTTGGAACACGTGGCAAAGCAGCAACCCACCATCAATGCAGATGGCACCTGAGGTTGCTTCGCACTGCTGCTGCTGCTGCTGTTGCTGATGTCCGCCGCTACCGCCCTTGCCACCAGCCTTGTGCCGCTTATGTTCTGCTCGCTTGTCCACGTAGCTCATTGAGGAGACTGCACGTCGCGTAGCTACCAGCATACACAGGTTCTCGCCCACTGGACAGGTCCGACAGCATCGGCACTCGGTGATGGTGCACGAACAGTAGACAGCTCCCACAACAGCTGTTGCCTTATACCATATAGCTATCTTGGCTGAGGCGCTGACAACGCATGCTGCTGCTGCTGCATACAGTTATGCGGTCATGACACGTGAGCTGTACAGCTGTACCCTGGCTGTACCTGCTGCAGCAGGCTAGCACTGCTGTTTGCTAGCAGCGCTGATGGGCCATGGTGAAGGTTGGCAACAGCACACCGTGTGCTGTCAAGTTGATAACAGGCTACAACTGCAGCATATACCAGCCTGATGGCTCCTCTCCCTTCGTCTTTGAACCTGACAGCTGCCACAGTGTGGAAGGTCACCCACGGTTGCTTGCGAATGTGCTGGGGCAACAGCTGGCAGTTGGTGCTGCATGTGAAATGTGCCCGCCAGTGTGACGCAGCGATATCATTATTGCTACAGTGGTGCCATACAGTGTGACCAAAAAAGCCGGAATGCAGGATCTGAACGGCTGTCATCATGAAATCCTGGCAGGATTGCATTCCGAATCGACGGTCTTTCATCATCATCATGTTACCCATTAAGCCATAGCATCAACGCCATCGGCCCCGCGCCCCTCAGGAGCGGAAGAAAGAGGGAGCACTCGAATCGACGGTCTTTGTTACCTTGTTTTGTGAGCAAGCAACAGGCTGCATAACAGCGTTTCATTTGTCAGCAGCAGCATGGCAAGCTGTTCCACAGCATAACAGAATCCCCGTTGGCGACAACACGCGCAAACAAATATTGCACAAGATCGGCGCTGCATGTCACATGCAGGGCCTGCAATCTCAGTAAGCGTGTGCTACACAATGGAGCTCCTCAGCAGACCCAGCGATCAAAATAATCAACGGCTGCACAACACAAAGCCTTGCATGATGCAGCTATTCGCACCCGGTGTAAAAATTTTTTGCCTGGTGTGTGTACACAGGCGGCAAGCTGACATAACAATACGTGCAACTGTCTATAAACAGCAGCCTCGGCCTGCTGCAGCAACTCCAGCTGAACATACACAAATGCAAGCGGCGTGAAGCGCAGCATGATGCGATGCTTTGTTTGGTCAAGGCTTTGAACTAAGCTGGTGCAGGCGCCATATATCATCTTGACGATGCCCATAATGGGGCCGCCCCACGATACTAGTAGTATCGTTTGTCCCACTGGGACAGTGTTTGGCAAACGTTTAGCATGTGGTGGCGATCTTGTACTTGGAGCATGGGGAGCCTGCAGGCAAAAACGGGATGACATGGCAGCGGCAGCACAAACCACTCAGAACCACAACACACTGATGCCAAGTCACTTGACTAAGCCTTAATACGTAAGCCTTACGTAGTACGTAAAACTACAGTTTGCCAGGCTATGCACTGTGATTGAACACTGATATAGATACCTAGTCACTGCGCTAGTAGCACTGCCTGCGCCATGCCTTGCTCAGAGCCCAAAACAAACATGAAATGACATTGATACATGCATGCGTCACGAGGCTGATGACTGAATCTGCCACAGTATGCACAGCATGCACAAAGGAATTCGAATTACTTACTGGCACTGCTCAGGGGCTCTGTTGGTTGTTGATGGTTGACAAGGCACCACCACAACAGCAGCAGCAAGGCAGCAGAAAACCGCAGCAGGTCACAGAGTCAAAAGAGTGCCCTGAGGTCTCGCATGGCCTAAGCCGCTTAGGAGCCTCCTGAGGACGTTCACTTGTTTGAAGCTTCCTGACTGCTTGCATGCAGCTGTGACACAAAAGACACAGCAACAGAATGCTATGCCCAGTGGGATTGCTGCCTGGCAACAAAGCGCATGCAATGCAGCAGCAGCAGCAGCAGCAGCTGGGTTTGTCACTCACCGTAGAGCTTCTTGTTGTCCACGCCTGTCTTGCTCTTCTCGCAGTTGCTGTATGCCTCCCAGGCGGCCTGCGCAGCAGCACAGCACAACGTCACCTGAGGCAGTCGTGCACTCAGTGCATTGCACTGCAGTGACACTGACCCCGACTTTTGACAGTAGCACCCGCACGCTGTCATGGACTAACTGGCGGTGCTAACAGAGGCGTGCGAGCCATAAAACTGATTGTCGCTGAAGTGACACAGGTGTAGCTATGAAGCTGGTGTCACTGGCATTGATATCAGCAGCTGGCAGTGGCAGTGTTTGTCCTCCACATCTGGAGCAATTGCCATGCAATGTACTGCCAATGCTGTGATGCAACTGGCTGAACGCATCTGCCAGATGGTCTGCCTGGATGATCCAGGCCGCTGCAGCAAGCATTGTTGTGAAAGGGTCAAGGCATGCTGGTGCTGACAAGTGGCGAGTGCGAAATTCTACACGCCCCACATACAGATTTCTGCAGTAACTGCGGCGACCGGGTACTCACAGCTGAGGGCACCTTCTGGACCATGGTGATGCAGCCGTCGGGCATGACCTTGCTGGTGGTGATGATGGGGGCTGCAGGGGCAGGCAAGAGACGGGCAGGCAGGCAATCAGGCACGTGAGTGTTAGCAAGCCAGCCTGGCTTGGTGCTGAGCACCAAGCCAAGCCTTGCCTGGCAGTGTCAGCACGCTTGATTCAAGAGCAAGCTTTCAACATACGGAAAAGCTGACAGTGCATGTGAGCAATCCAGTTGCAAAGTTTAGTGACATCAATGCAGCTGTGTGCAGCTGGGTGCCGCAAAAAGCACTGCATACCAGGTGCAGTGGCACTGGCTGGTCCCTGACCGGATACAGCGCATCTTTTGAAAGTCAGTGCATTGCACACAAGGCAAGCCTATGGTATGCTGTGTGGCGGGTTGCACATGCCACATGGCAGTGTCCTTAGCACAGCAGGCCTGGCTCTCTTGTGCAGAAGCTACTGCATGCAGCTGCAAGCTGCCAGCTCAGTGACTGAGGAGCTGCTGCCACTTGAAGTCCATGCTTGCATCATGCTATGATTACCAGCAATGCCAAAGAATGAGGCAAGCTGAACTGAGTATTTCGGAGATAATGTATGTGTATCAGCCACCCACCAACTGCGATCTTCTTGGCCTTGAGGCAGGCGACGTACATGGCCTTCTTATTGCTGCTGGCCGTGCTGAGCAGCACCTTGTAGCTGGAGGTGTGGCAGTAGGCAGCTGCAGCAGGGGTGGAAGAGCGAATGGAAAGACGGACATGGCGGCACAGGTGCTGTTAGTAGGTGATTTGTCAGAGGGATACGTGTGGGGCGTGAAAGCTTTCGGAAGACACTGGCTGTGACTTCATGCTGCTGGGGCTGAAGATAACACAACCAGTCGCATGAAAAAAATTTATCGCGAAAGTTCTCTCAAGCGGCCGTGCATGCTGATCAGTAGCCGAAAGTGTGCTAGATCCCCATGGACCGGCACCCGTAGTGGCACTATGCAACAGTGCGAGATCGCATACTGATACACAAGCACCCGGCCATTTGCATTGAAGATTTACACGAAGCTCACCTTCGGTGGCCACGAAGGCCGCAGCCACCAGAGCGAGGAGCAGGACAGCCTTCATTGTTTTGGCGGTGAGTGATGCAGCGGGATCAGAAGAGGTGACGAGTGGCAGAGCTTTGAGTGCTGTTAATGATGTTCATGCACACGCGACGTATTTCATACAACTAGCGGCGAGATCCGACGCGAGAGCACGCCGTGAGGGCATTGTCCTGTTATGTGACAGCACCAGGAGCATGATGCCCGTGCGGATGATTCAGCTACGACTGTAGTTGGCTTCTCCGGAGCAGCCGTCAGCAACTATAACAAAGATTTTTTGGAATTCTCCCTACGAGCAGCACCTTGTGAAATGGTCGTGAATGAGCTGTGGCCGAGCACACGTGGGAATGCCAACCGCTGCTCACTAGTACTAGCGCTGGTCTACCCCCGCAAGCACACGCACTTCCTCATCAAGCAAGAAATATTAAAACCGCTTGGTCTGCTGGCTGGCCGAGGCCAGGGCTGCATGCCCGGTACAAACCGCTGGCACTTACACAGATTCAACAGTGTCACTACTGTGCACCTGTGCCGCCAGTGGTGTGAGCTCTGTTGCTGCAGCTGTCGCCCCTTCTGATTTGCTCACTTGCAAGTAGCCTTTGCTTGAGCTCACTATTGACCGCACAGCATGCACCACCTGTATAGATACTGCCATCAACACCCCACCAGCCATGAACCCCAACCACCAGTATCGAGCTGCACCACTACTGCTCCCAGTATCAGCCAAACCGCTCAGCGCAGCAGTGGGCGACTGATACTGCTGCTGCTGCTGCTGTTGGCTACTGCTTTGCTCGTCTGCAAGCTGCTGCTGCTGCTGCCCTGCTGCTTCCCTGACGCCTGGTCCTCCGTCATCGGCAGCTGCAGCTGGTGTTGGTGCACCTTCTGCTCTATCCTGCGCTCCTTCTGCAGTGACGTCTCCTGCCTGAGGTGGCTGTGGTGGTGCTTGTGGTGCTGCTGCGTGTGCTGCTGCTGCTGCTGCATTTGCTGTTGCTGACCCCTGCATTGCACCAGCGGCAGCAGCACAGTAAGGAAAAGCTGTCATCAGCATGCCAGGGAACTGAATTACTGGCAATGACAAGTTTATGCAAGACATGCCTTGTCAGTGCATGCTTTGAAAAGGTCTTCATGCAAAAAGCTGTAAACGAAATCAAGGCAGCAGCATACACACCATTGCTGTTGGTTTGGGGTGCCTTAGCGTATTGAACACCGCATTATAGTACTCGCTGATGCTGTGTGGTGCCTAGTGTGTGTGGTGCACATGGCATACATGATTTGGCAATAAGCACCGCAGAGCAAAGTGGAGCTGAACTGAGCATATTGCACATGAAGCAGCAAGCAAGCGCTGGTGGACTCGACGCTAGTGCTAACCGTGGCTACAGGCGCTGACCGAATACTGTTGCAGTCCGCTTCAGCAAAGCCCACACGCTGGTGCTTCTTATCATACTGCAGCAGCAGCAGCAGCAGCAGCGGCGGCGGCGGCAACAACAGTAGCGTCACCTATGCCAGCAGTCAAGCCAGGCTCTGTCAACCACACATACGTGCACACTGCAGTCATACTGACACGCTGACACGCTGCCAAACTTGCCCCAGCCCAGCACACAGAGTGTCAGCCCAGCATAAGCTGGTACAGCCAGTGGAGCTGCTGCGTGCAGGCCTGCACAGAGCTGCACCAGCACCAGCACGTTGCTGATTCCTCAACAAGCGCAGCATACAAACCAGAGTGCTGCTGCCTGGTGATGGGCACAGAGCCGCACCAGCACCAGCACGTTGCTGATTCCTCGACAAGCGCAGCATACAAACCAGAGTGCTGCTGCCCGGTGATGCGTGCAGCGCCGCACCTGCACCAGCACGTTGCGCACGAGGATGCCTCCCAGCAGCGTGCCCTGCCAGCCGTTGTCAAACATGCCCAGGCAGTACTCGCCCCGCCCCACCATGAACAGGTAGCGCTGCGGCGTCAGCTTGAAGGACGCGCCACCTGGCAGCAGAACAGTATGGTCAGCAGCAGCGCAGCACGCAGCATGTGTGACATGAGCCAGCGATCCCATAGTTGCACGAAACGTGGGGTCCGGCTGTTTATGAAACGAAACGAAACGTTTAAAACGTGCGTTTTAAACGCCTTCAGTGTGAAACGCTGTATCTAAACGGCAGCTCTAGTGGGGCTCAGGCGTTTGAATGCAGAACCCCTCGTTACTCGGCCTAGCGGCCCGTTCAGGTACTCAGGGCTCTTCAAAACATTTACTGTATATCTTTGTTGGTATTTGAATACTTGTTGTTCTCCTATCAGTCACCGATATGGGCAAGAAGACCACTGATCAGGCTACCATAGCCTGGCAGAATGTTGACAAGCTAGAGGAAAGAAACAACTACAGCAAAGTTGTATGCAAACACTGTGATCACTCCTTCAGCGGTGGGGCCAGCAGGATCGTTTCGCATTTGCTCGGCACCGGCTCGGGTGTGAAGGCCTGCAGCAAGTGCCCAGAGGATGTCAGGACTCGCCTGTCAGCTGCCAAGGCTTCCACTGATGCCTCTAAGAACGCAAAACGGAAGCGGGAGGAGGAGGTTGAGGCCATCAAGAACCGCAAAGTTGACAAGGTGAGTTGTTGTTGAGCAGCAGTGAGCAGGGCACAGAGCAGTGAGTGCCAGCCTCTGCCTTCAGATTATACAGCAGCAAAAGCAGCAGCGATATCAGCAGTTACCAATATCCTTGTTGGTCTTCCCTTGCAGGAAACTGCAGCAGCCAGTGCTTCTGGCAGCAGTGTTGCTGCTGCTGCCAGCAACCAGGGCAGCAACGACAAGACGGAGCAGCGCGCCATTGTTCGTGCATTCAAGCGTGCTAGGAGCAGCGCTGCTGACAAGGCCATCATGAAGTTCTTTGCCTGTGAGGGCATCCCCTTCAACAAGGCCAGGAGTTCATGGTGGAGGGAGCTGATCAGCGCAGTTTCAGCAGCTGGACCTGGCTATGTCCCACCAACTTACAACGCCATGCGCAGCACTCTGCTGGACAACCTCAAGTCCAGCACGGAGTCTGAGCTGCTGCTGTTTGACATGCGCAGCAAGGACACCATGGTGTCCCTGTGCAGCGATGGCTGGACTGATGTCGCCAAGCACCCCCTGCTGAACGTGCTGGCTGTCAACCCCGTTGGCGCCAAGTTCATCACCGCCGTCAACACAGAGGGCGAGGTCAAGTCAGGGCTGTACATTGGTGGTGCCCTGATTGAGTGCATTGAGGGCATTGGCCCTGAGCACGTGGTGCAGGTGGTGACTGATGGAGCAGCAAACTGCGCTGCTGCTGGCCGCATCATCATGGAGAAGTGAGTGCTATGCATGTGTCTGTGTAGGGGGATGTTGTAGAGAGAGGCGCATGCGTTTGTGCATGTGTTCAGCAATTCCTGCAGCTCTGCAGCTGTTGTGCAGGCCAATGTCAGCTATGTTGTTGTGTTACATTTGTGTTGCTTTCTGTTAGTACTTGTTGTTTTTATCTTTACATGCTACTGCAAGCATGCTGCATGCAGCTGGTTGCCTGCCACTTGTTGTCTTCTGCTTGTTGCCTGCTGCTTGCTGCCTGCATGCTGCCTGCTGCTATCTGCCTGCTTGCATCTATATCAACCCACACACCAGCAGGGTTGTTGTCATATCCTGTGCTCGCACACCGCACTGCTGCCAACTCATCCAT
>CADDIJ020000926.1:46090-90185 GCA_902809745.2 Tetradesmus lagerheimii | reverse complement strand
AGGCGTGGTATACACACCACCTCGTCCTTGGAGGGGCCTGTGGCAACCCTTGCCTCAATAACACGGTCCCCCAACCTTGTGACAATCAAACGCGTACCATTAGCAAGCCCTCCTGTCAAGTTTCTCAGCAAAATAATGGGGCACCCCACCCGCAACAACAACTTGTGAGGGGGCACCCCTGAAAAGTTCAGGCTGTTCAAAAACTCTGTTGGATACATCCCCCTGCGCCCATCCTCCCCCACAATTCCATCTGCACTCAAGTACTCCCTTTGTTCAGCCCCCCATCAAAGGTTGACATCCACTCCATCATCTGCGTGTTGATAGCATCAACATGCTGATTGAGGGGTGTTAGGATGGCACGCTCTATGATGTACTCAGCACGCTGACCGGGCTCCATGTCCTGCAAGCCCCCATAGACTTCCTGAATAAGATCACCCACACTGGCTTGAGGGCCGCCACAACACATGTCGGGTGGGATGCGAATCGCAGACTCCCCCACTGCGGGGTACTCCTGCTCCGTCCCGTCCCCAACACGCTTGAGATAAGCAGCAAATTCTTCCAGCTCCTGCGCATGTTGCTGGTCGCCGGCTTGGCGCAACATGCGAACGCGCATGTTCTCATGCAGCTGTAAGACTCGCACATGGGGCCAAATGATGCTGGACCGCTTAAGACTTGCTGCCACAATCTGCCCCCGGTTGCCACGCGGCACAACTGGCAAGATCTGCCTGAAGTCGCCCCCTAACACAACCACCTTGCCCCCAAACAACTCGTTGGGGCGGTCCATGATGTCTCTCAATGTCCTATCTACAGCCTCAAACACGTGCTTGTGCATCATAGGTGGCCCGCACCAACGCTGCCTTAGGAGACTGCCTGTTGATAAAACAGACAGAGTCCTTGTCCAAGCCCTGCACGGGAATTTCGAACCTGGAGTGTGCTGTGCGCCCACCCGGCAAGAGCAAAGCTGCAATGCCAGATGAAGCAATCGAAAGGGCGATGCCATTAGGTTGCGAGCGCACACCAGCCAGCAAGCAACTGTACGTGAATGTCTTGCCTGCGCCTCCTACCCCATCAACAAAGAAAACATTCCCACCATTCAAACCACCATTTCGGGCTTGTGCCACCGCAGCCATAACACCATCATAAACCGCCCGTTGTTGAGGGTTCAAACTGTTCAGTGAAGCAGCCAACAATGCAGCTTGCTCTTGCCTTGAGTATCTGTCCCTTTCCTGCCGCACCAGCAGGTCAGGAGACGCGACAGCCGCGGCTTGAGCAAGGTCGACTGGCAGGTTGAACTCAGCCAGAGTCCGCCCACCCATGCTTTGCAGATGCATGGCAATGTCATGCAAACCCCTACCCCAGATTTCATCATCATAGTCACGCACAGGGTTCACAGCCCTGGCCGCATGCAACAAATCATCACACATTTCATTCTTGAAATCGTTCCAGAGCTGCAAAGGATCAGCAACATCATTAAACGCCAACAAAGTAGCAAACAATGCACGCAGGCGGTTGGCAGGTGCAAAGGCTGCAGCCTCCTCCATGCATGTGCGCCACTCTGCATCGTCGGCCAAAAGGCCCCGGGCCTGGCAGGCAGCTTGGAAGGTGGGATGCACAACGCCATTTACTGTGCGCAGGTCCTCAAACCCTTTAGCCCCAGGCACATGACACAACAACATGCGCAGGTAGTACCTCTCACCAGCAGTGGGCTGGACGAAGTACATCCTGCCAACAGGCGGCCTACCACGTTGCCGCACACGATCTTTCCACACCTTTGCTCCCGCATCCCACCAAAACCCGGTGGGAAAGTCGTGATACAACATCCCATGGCAGGCGTGGCCTTCATGAGCCGTGGCATTGAAACGGAACCAGTCCGTCAAAGTGGTGCGGCTGCCGGCATGTAGAGCGGCATAAGCCGCTGCCATGGCCACATCTGGGTGATCTTGTTGATCAACCGCAGGGACAACCACAGTCTGTTGGTTAGGCAAATGCACCTGCAACCGCACCACATTGGGCTGTTCCTTGTGCAACAAAAAATTCAAAAGCCTGTGCACACACTCAGAGGCCGAAACATTGTGCTGTGGCCGGTGCGGCTGCTGTGGGTGGGCTGTTGTGGGTCAGCTGCTTGCCCCTGGCTGGCAGCGGCTGCTGCAGCTTGCTGGCGGCGTGCTTGCCGCTGCTGCTGGCGTTCACCAGCCTGACGCTGCCGCTGCCCCCAGTGAATTTGCTGCGCCTGCAGCAACAACATGGACCCCGTGCCCCCCTGCTGCATGATGAGTTGCACCTGCGCCAACGGAACCTGAGACAGTTCCAACTGGGACCACAACAGTGCGTCCCATGTGGGGTCGCCCTGTGCGGCAGCTGCAGGCTGCGGGGCAGGCTCTGGGGCTGGCTGGGGTCCACCCCCCTCACCTGCAGCTGCACGCTGAGGGGCAGGATGGGCACCATCCCCCCCACCTGCAGCTGCAGGCTGCGATGCTGCTGCTGCTGCTGCTGCTGCTGCTGACTGACGACGCCGACGCCTGGCCGTTGTGGCCTGTGCACGCTGCTGGTTTTGTGATACTCTGTGACGCTGCTGACTGGCTGCGAGCTGAGCACGCCGGCGTTCCCCTGCTGCTGCCAGCAAAGGGTCTGGCGGTTGGGTTTGCTGCATGCGCTGCATGAACCGCTGCTGCAAGCTGGGAAGTTCAGCCCTTGCATGTGGTGCTCCTGCAGGGACCTGTGGTGAAAGACACGCTGCAGCAGACAGGCGTCAGGCACAGGCGGTCAGTACAGCAGTGAAGAAGGACAGCATGCTGATCAGTCCAAGCCCGAGAGCCTGTCCAAGCCAGAGTTGCAAGCAGCAGCCCAGCAAGACCTACAGCAAGCAGATGCACCTTACCTGCTTGATAGCGCGCAGCGTCCTGTGCCTCCCGTTGTTGCTCTCGGTCGTTTGCATGTTGCTGGGCGCTTGAGGGCGTCAGGTCCATGACATGGTGCACCTCATGAGTTGACGTGTTGCGAAGAACGCGGTCAGCAGTTGCTGACGGGCCCTATTGCTTTGGCTTTGGCAACCACCCCTCACACGTTGCACACTTGTTGACATCCACAGGAGCCTTCAGATGGCGCCGAAGCTTTCTGAAGTTGCAGTTTATTCGACAAAGATTTGTTTTAGGACGCTGCGCCTCCCGTTGTTGCTCTCGGTCGTTTGCATGTTGCTGGGCGCTTGAGGACGTAAGGTCCATGACATGGTGCACCTCATGAGTTCATCATCATCATCATGTTACCCATTAAGCCATAGCATCAACGCCATCGGCCCCCCACCTCATGAGTTGACGTGTTGCGAAGAACGCGGTAGCAGTTGCTGACGGGCCCTATTGCTTTGGCTTTGGCAACCACCCCTCACACGTTTCACACTTGTTGACATCCACAGGAGCCCTCAGCTTTCTGAAGTTGCAGTTTATTCGACAAAGATTTGTGTTAGGGGGGGAGGACGGGGGATTTATCGCACCAGGTACTCTCGCGAAAAAGATTCGCAGTTGCTCTCACGCCTGTCACACTTGTTGACATCCACAGGAGGCCTCTGATGGAGCCGACGCCCGCTCAGATGATAGATTACCCAACAGGGATCCGTTTTAGGGGGGGAGGACAGGGGGTTTTATTGCGTCGTTTGCGAGCGAAAGGCTTTCAAAGGGTCTACTGCTGCCCGTTCTCCCACCAGGGGCCATGGACTGGCCCCAGGCCTGCACAGATGATGCCCCTAATTTAGCTGTTTACAATGAAGGCGTGCTGGCGGCCTGCCACTTCGCAACGCGCCTGTTTTCCCCCAAAAACAGTACCTCCAAGTTGTCATCTTATATACTAGCGGGCAACCCGTGGCGATGCCACGGCCATGCACACATGTGAGCAAGGTTTTTGATGCTCTCGATCGTTTGTATGTTGTTGGGCGCTTGAGGGCGTAAGGTCCATGACATGGTGCACATCAGAGTGGCTTCTTGGCCCTACTGGCTTCTTGGAGCCAAGGCTTCTGAAGTGTGTACTGCTGCCCTTTCTCCCACCAGGGCTCCGCCTGCCCCGAGGCCTTCACAGATGATGCCCCTAATTTAGCTGATTATGATAGCGCGCAGCGTCCTCTGCCTGTCTTTGATGCTCTCGATCGTTTGCATGTTGTTGGGCGCTTGAGGGCGTAAGGTCAATTACATGGTGCAGATTGGGATGTTCACGTTGCGTAGAACGCATGTGGCGTTCCTGGGCTCGACAGGTGCATGCCTCGGAACAACCACCCATCACACGTCTCACACTTGTGGACATCCACAGGAGGCCTCCGGTGGCGACGACACTTGCTGAGCTTATAGATTGTTCGATACCCAACCTTTGTAGGGGGGAGGACAGGAGGTTTCGCCGTTTGCGAGATACAGGCTTCTGCAGGGTCTGCTACTGTCCTGCCCGCCAGGGCCAACCGACTGGCTTCAGGGCCCCACCAACGACATTTGAGAGGTCACTGGTCATGTCAGATCCCTCCTCGGTGCCAACTGTCCCCTTTTGCTCGCAGCACCCATCACACGTTCACACTTGTGGACATCCACAGGAGGCCCCAGATGGCGCCGACGCTCGCTGAGCTTATAGATTGTTTGATGAAAAATCGTTTTAGGGGGGGGACAGGGGGTTTTGTTGCGCCGTTTGAGAGAAAATCGCTTTCGAAGGGTCTACTGCTGCCCGTTCTCCCACCAGGGGCCACCAATTGGCTCCAGGCCCTCACAGATGAAGCCCCTAATTTAGCTGTTTACAATGAAGGCGTGCTGGCGGCCTGCCGGCGTGAGTCGCGCCTGTTTTTCCCCAAAAACTGGACCCCACTTATATATATAGATGGCGAACGGTCTACGTGTAACCCCCCATCCCAAAACATATATGCAGCTGCTCAGTCTGCGCCTCAACTGCAGCAAGGCCCGGAGGGCAATGCACATAAAATCAGCAAACTCTTCTCGAAGCTGTGTCGACTGCTGCTGCTGCTGCTGCAGTGCCAGGCCCTACACACAGCGCAGCAGCACATATGCACAGTGAGGGGTACTAATCGAGTGCATCAGCTGAGCCATCGCGTGAGCAATGCTGCAGGCTCACCTGCTTGCCCGTCTTGGGGCACTTCCTGCCGTGCTTGAGCACGCGCACGTCTATGTCGCAGCCCATTGTGTGTGCGCCACGTGCAGCAGCAGCGATGAGGATGCTGCCTGTGCCTACATAGGGGTCCAGTACCAAGCTGCTGCGGCTGACCTGCAGCCAGGACAGGGCAAGGGTGTGTGTTGAGTATGCTGCTGAGGGTGGGGCTGCTTCACACGTATGCATGGTCATCTATGTGCTGTGTACATGTTTGTTCCTGTGCTGGTGTATGACTGCAGCAGCACCAGATGCCCTTGCAGGACATCCAACAGCTGGTATGGCATCGTTGGCAGTTCCTTGCTTGCACGAACACAAGCAACAATGTGCATGCACGGAACGGGCTTGCTGCTGTCTGACTGTGTTGGCTGCCCATGTTAGCATGCATGCATGCACTCGATATATAACTCTGCTGCGAAGAACCAACACTTGAACAATGCTGAGCAAATCCAGCAAAGCTGCCCCTACCTGTGCCAGGTTTGTCATGAGGAAGGCCACCTCTGGGTCCATGCTGGTGGGGCCGATGTAGGCACGCCGCGGCAGACCATACTCCTTCACCCAAGACCTGACACAGCAGCAGCCGCAGCAGCACCAGCAGCAGCAGCAGCAGCAGCAGAGCCAGCAGCAGCAGAGTCACAACAAGCATGAAATGCAAGTTCTTGCATGTTGCTGTGCTGGCAGTACTAGGCGTTCAGGGTCTGCACCAGCAGCCAAGCTAGGGGCTGTCGCCCAATGTCGGGACACGCGTGCAAGTCAGCATCCCCCCCCCCAAACACAGCCATTACATATACGCATGGCCCCAGCCACACCTGTCAGCGAGCGCCACCTGCCGCCCAAAGTACCAGCGCGGCTCACTCGCAGGCAGCCCGTTGGCGCCACCCAGCCGTGCACACGCCAGCCAGAACGTCTGCTGCGGTGCTCTCAGGCTGACCTTGCCCTGGCTGGGCAGAAACTCTGGACAGCGATCTAGCAGATCTTGCTGCTGCGCCTCGCTCCAGGTGTGGCCCCAAGCGTCTAGTACGATCTTGAAGGAGGTGTCAGGCCCGCAGTAGGGGTCCTTAGCGGCTGCCGGCAGTGCTGCTACTGCTGCTGCCATCTCTTCAAAGCTGCTGCCTTCACCCCACAGCTCAAAGATGCCCTGCAGGGTTGCAGATGCAGACCAGGTACGCAAAGCAGACAGACCTCATCAGCATGACACATGGACGAATATGCTGCGTGGTTATTGGGAGGATTTGGAAGTGTTTGCTGCAGCACTGTACGCTCCCCAAGCTCTAGTAGTCCCTGTGAAGGGGGCTGGGAGAAGCAACACAGAGCAGTTGAAGCACATTGATGTGTGACACACAGCAGTACCAGAGGCAGGTGGCACGTGCACATTTCAGCAGTTGCCTCGTTATGCTGACGCATGGAGTGCCTGAATTTATGCTGCTGGTGATTGCTGTTTGTGATTGTGCATGCGTGCACATGTGCCTGCGCAAGCAGTCGGCAGCTGCACATGCATGCACGCATGCCACCCAGCTCTAGCCAAATGCAGCAGCCTCAGGTACAAGAGCCAGGCACCAAACTGCAGCTGCAGCAACAACAAGCCTGCACAGCCGCTTGCACTACTGCGATCCAAACACAACGGCACATCACCAAACCACTAACCAGCACATGCATGCACACAAGGAATCACTGCATTCATGCATCAATAATATGGCTTGAATGTGTACGATGATGATGATGATGATGATGATGAAAGCATCCAGGCAGCAGCAGCTCACCCGTGTCAGCACAGCACGTGCCACAATCTGTGCCGCCACCTGATCATTCGGCAAGTGCACGTACCAAAACGGGCACACGGCGCCGTTCTGGCCAGCTGGCGCCTCACAGCGCACGTCTGGCACTCCGTACATGTCAGCGAGTGCTGCCAGCTCAGGCACCCGGAAGTCGAGCAGGCGGTGCAGGAAGTAACACAAGTAACGCTTTGTGGTGGTGGTGCTGCTGCTGGTGCTGGCTTCCTGCAAGCTGCTGCTGTTGGCTGAGGAGTCTTGTAACCCATAGCAGGCTTCCAAGTGCTGCCTGTCTGCCGCGCTGGCTAGCTGTTGCTGTTGCTGCTGTTGCTGCTGTTGCTGCTCCTGCAGCTGCAGGCCCTGCAGCCTGCCTAATTCAGCGTCAGTTTCGGCTGTTGCAGTAGACGGAGTGGCTGTAGCAGCAGCTGCTGCAGCTGCAGCCTCTGCCCGTGGGGCTAGATAAACCTGCTTGGTGGTTAGATTTGTTCTACTTCTCCCCATGGCACCTGCCTGCTGTTGCTGTCACTGCTGCTGCTGCTGTCACTGCTGCAGCGCAGCTGCAGCTGCTGCTGCTACTACTATTCCTTGGGTCACCGGGGTGACATGTCAGCACAACATGCTATAGAAATTCCACAGGTTCCTTTTGAATAGCTCTTCAGGTACGTGCACGGAAGCAGCCGCAGACAAGGATGGGAGTTGCAGTGAGTCAAGATGTGTTGTAAGCATGCAAGGTAGAAACGCCCTCAACATAGCAGATACGAGTATTCATGTGATACTTCGACACTGCTACGCGAAGCTGTAGGCCCGATCGGCGATGACATGGCATGTCCTTTTTCAAAGACCTAGGGCAGCTTTCTACAGGACAAGCTGTGCTCGTTGGCGCTGTGAAATGACAGGAATCATTCCACAAGAAGTTTTGAGTGCCGATTTGATGCACAACTCACTCGTCGGTAACTGTTTGCTCTTGTTCTCACCAGACAGCATGCATCACGTATGCCTTGCTGATGCGTTCAGCTGAACTCTATAGATCACTTCAAAACACATAATTGCAATCATGTGGGGCTGGCTGAAGGCATTGTGGTCCTCCAAGGGCGATGGAGGCTGCATTACTGTTGATAGCAGAGGCCCAGTGACCCTGACACCCCTTGAGTCAAAGCTCAGCAGCAGGTCTTGCAAAGGAACCAACCAGAATGGAACTGGTGTACAGCAAGTGGTGAAGCAGCTGGTGCAAGGTGCCACAGGTAGCTGCTGGCAGCTGCAGCCACTGCACACTAGTGCTTGCTCTGTAGCTGCGCATCCTGCGGTTCCTGCAAGCCAGTTGCCACCAAAGTTTGTCCTGCAGCCTGACAACCGGCAATACGCTGACATATCGCATGCATAACAGCAACCTCCATAAGGTCGTGGCCCATTTGTCCACATGGCAGCTCATCTCCAGCAGCAGCAGGTGCTCCAGCAAGCCCTGTGGAAGAACAAACCATGAGCAGCATTCCATCACGCAGCATAGCTGTGCGCCTGGCCGTGCAGCCACACTTGCAGCAGGCCTGGCAGTAGCCACCACTTGTCAAATAAATTCACATCTGGCAAGCATTCATCAAGTGCTTCTGCTGCATCTGCAGATGACAGCACCCCTCAGCAGAACCAGCGGCAACAGCAGCAACAGGGCAACGCAGCGCTGCAGCCTGACAGCAGCAGGGCGCCTGGCCAGCTGGGAGGCAGCAGTGCTGTTGAGCTGCCGCCATCTGCTGGCAGGTACATGTACTCCGGAGGCAAGGTGCGGTGAGGCTGCTTCGCCTGCCATGCAGAGACAAGCCGATGCTTCGTGATGGTGGTACAGCAATTAGGATACGCACCGCCATACAGTTGTGCACAGCCTGGAACAGTGGCACAGTTTCGGCTGCAGCAGCCTGCTTCGCTGTTACATGATGTGCTGAGCGCAAACGTAACCTGCCACAGGGCACTTGGCAGTTATATGTTGTGCTGAGCACTCAAGGTCACTTGCCACAGGGCACAGGCTGCTGCCTGATGACGCTGAGTGTCTGCCAGCACGTCACTCATCACGCTGCTCCTTTGCCGCTGCTATGCTGGTCCACCTCTTGCCCCTGGCCACAACAGCCCGTCGGCATCGCTAACACGGTGCAGCGCTACCACGAGAGCCGCCCACTGGTGCCGCACCTGACGCCGTTTGAGGCGCGGCTGGAGGCCAAGATCGCAGAGGAGGAGATGGCCGCAGCAGCGCTGCAGGCCGGAGGCGCTGCAGTCCTGCAGGCTGGCGGCGCAGCAGGCAGCACGAAGAAGCAGCTGTTTGATGCGCAGTAGTTCTGGCTGGCAGCATGGAACGTGAAGTGCTGATGCAGCAGCAGCGGCAGTCCTGCAGGCTGCCGGCGCAGCAGGCAGCACGAAGAAGCAGCTGTTTGATGCGCAGTAGCGCTGGCTGACAGCATAGGATCTGAAGTGCAGCTGATGCAGCAGCACTGCCAGTATCACATGATGAGAGCAAGCAGCGCAGCAGGCAGAGCGACATTTGCCTGCGCAGGCAGTAGCCATGGCTGGCTAGCCGGCTGGCAAGCCGCACGAATTTGATCGCTGTGCAGCAGCAGCAGTCCTGCAGGCCGACGGCGCAGCAGTCCTGCAGGCTGGCGGCGCAGCAGGTATCACCAAGAAGCAGCTGTTTGATGCGCAGTGGTGCTGGCTTGCAGCAGGGGGGGAAGAGGGGAAGTGCAGCTGATGCAGCAGCAGCGGCACTGATGCTGCAGGCTGGTGCTGACAGCGCTAGTATCACATGGTGAGAGCAAGCAGCGCAGGGCGACAGTTGCCTGCAGTTGTCAAGGCTGGCTAGCCGGCTGGCAAGCAGCACGGCATCGCTGTGCAGCAGCTGTAGCTGCAGGCCCAGAGGTTTGTCTTGTGCATACTCCGGCGACAAACGCGTGCAGCGTAGGAGTCGGTACATACTTCTGTTGGTGATGTGCTTAGCCTCAGCGGTTGTTTGTTATGTCCAGAAGCCCTGGAGCCATGCCAATGAGCAATACTACGACCAGACCTGGTGTACAGCACGTGGTGGTGGTGCGTGTTGGCAGCCAGGTGTTTGCGTAGAGACTAGCGTGTTCAAGCTTAGCAACTTGCAGGCATCATAGTGCAGGTGATAGGTATGGGGGGTTATCGTAGATGCGTAGCTAGTGCTGTGTTCTAGCAGGATGTTATATTGAGTGTGTCTAGTGACAGCTGGCAGTGTGCTGTTTGGGCACATTCAGCACCATGGCACGTTTCTGAGATGTTCTGAGATGCAGTCCGACAGATTTTGGAGATGGGTCTTTTTTAAGGTTGTGTGTTTGGCTGCCCAGCATCACCGCAGCAAGCTAAGTTTAGAGCGTTGCGACAGACCTAACTGCAGCTGGCATCGTTTGTAGGGTATGCTGGATCTGCCAATCTGACACAGCAAGCCCCCTGCAGCCAGTGGGTCAAGCCAGCCTTGCAAGCAAGGCAGGGGTAGGGTGTCAGTATGCTTTTCTGCTGGAGTGCCGCTGCTACCTATTGCACATAGCAGCTTTGACCTGATAGAGCACGTGTACGGGTTGGAGGTGAACTTCACCTCCAACAATTGAATTGTTTGGCGAGGTCAGAGTCAGGAGCAGAATGTTTCAGGCGAGGTCAGACTCTTATTCTGCCTATCGTCAGGTGAGGAGGGCGGAGTCAGACTGCACCTGAACTGGTGTTTCCTCAGGGCAGCTGCTGGATTTCTCTAGGGCAGTAATCGCCAGTTGTTTGGTTATGCTGTGTTTCTTTGCATCTAGTTCTTGGTGTGCTTGCACTGGTGGTCCTTGTGGTGTGCTGTTCTTGCATGGAGTAATGACGCAGTGATAATCTGGCAAAACCGGCTCCATTGTCGGTTCATCCCTTCAAACATAGTATTTTAACGTACAAATTGCAAGTTTACATGATCCGAACTGTGCCCTGGCGTTGGATAGCTTGTTCACCGTCACTCGGTCAGCTGCCGAATACCCGGCTCGCCACGGTACTGACAGATTATGTCGATGATCGGACATCTCATCAGGGTGTGCCAGTGTAGCAAGCTGCGGAGTGAGCTGTGCACCTGACCGATGCCAAGGCCGTGCGCCAGCACGGCGAAGCTCGCAGGTACCAGCATCCAGCAGAGCGTTCGCAGTATAACAGATACCAGTCTTGAAGTTGGAAACGATGCTCGACTTGCTGGTGCAGGGTAACCCATGAATTATGCACCATGAAATCAGGTTGAACATCACTAAGCCATGCCAGCATGCAGCAAGGAGCCTTCAGTCAACTTCAGGGTAGTATTTTGGCAGAGTTTCTTCGATCTTTGAGACGTAGATATGCAATAGAGTAGCACCAGCACAGGTGTTCATCACGGCGTTTATTCAATGCTGCACAGATGAGGGCGAGCTTCGGCTTAAGCTACCGTTGATCAGTAGTTTTCATGGACTATGATATTCTGGGTGGTTTAGAGCGCGCTTTGGACCAAGGCAACGGAGGCAGCGAGTACAACATAGGCTGCCTGCTGTCCAGCGAGCTAGAGCGCGCGGCTCAACGAGCGCATCAAATAGATAGAATGTCGCACATTGGTGACCATCAGCCTGGCTGCAAGCGCAAGCCTGACTGGGAGCCGGAGTGGCACGCAAGGGGTGGTGGCCTCAATGGGTTGGAGACGCCCACGAGCCCCTGTAATCAGCTCAATCCACAGAGTCAGAGAGATGCGTCGCATCCGCTGCGCAGGTGAGCAGCGGCGTATGGTGTCGCATGCTGGCACGCACTTCGGTCTGGCCTGGCAAACAGCGCGTGTGGATCCATAGCTGACGCGTGATATGAATAGCTGGTGTAATTCGCACCCTTGGATGCGAACGAGCAGCCAGTACGCAGCACCCGCGCCCAGACAGGTCCCAGCAACATTAGGACAGGCAAGCAGCAGCTGCTCTCGCTGCACATTAGTTCTAACCAGCTTTTGAACGAGCCTTGTCATAGAGGGTGCTCGTTTTGCACTTGACGTAACCCTGTATCGGGCGCCCTGGGGTGGTTGAAACTGCTGAGCAGCACTGCTGCTGCTGCCTGCTGCTGCCAGTCATCATGCCGATGCCTTACTCAAGGACTCACACGCACTGTGCTTTTGCTTATGCAATCTGTCTGGCAACTGCCGCAGTCTGCTGCAGAAGCGCCTGTCATCGCAGCAAGCTCAGGACGGCAAGCGGCAGCAGATGCTTGCGATGCAGCAGCAGCTGGCGCAGCAGGCGGCACAGATGCAGGCCCTGCAGCAGCGCCTGGCAGAGAGTGAGGCCAAGAACGAAGCCCTGTGCAGCCTGCTGACCATTGTTGACTCAAACGACAGCAGCACCCCAATGTTTGGCGGGGGCAGCCACTACAGCCCAAGCCCATATGCTAGCCTTGTCAGCCACCCTGCAGCAGAACAGCAGGGACTGCCAAACATCAGACAGGTTCCTGGCAGGTCAGCAGCAGCAGCGGCTGCTGCTGCTGCAGCAGCGGCACCGTCTGTTGCTACTCAGGGCGGCAATGCACTCACAGCACAGCAGGCACAGCTAATAAGCAGGCTGCTTGGGGGCGATGCTAGCAGGCTAGTCAACAACATCAGCAGCAGCTTTGCCACCAACACTGCTGGCAGGCCGCCACCACCAGCAGCAACAGCAAGGACGCTTGGGTTTTCGAGCCGCACAAACAGCCAGCTATTCGATGATGCGACGGCCTCCAGGGCAGCTGAGGCTGCTTTAGCAATGGCTGGCCAGCTGTCTGCAGAGCGAAGTAGGCTGCAGCAGCAGCAACAGTGCCAACCGCTCCTGCAGCAGCAGCAGCACCAGCCTGGTATGTCCGGCCTATCGCTGGGCTTGAGTGCTGGTCGCAGTGAGACGGCCAACAGTGACATGTTGCATCGTGATGACGCAGACGTTGAAGCAGGCGATGAGGTGGCAGGAGCGGTGGGCTCGCGGCTCAGACTCAGCAGCAGCAGCAGCAGCAGCAGCTCAGACGCTGCGCGCCAGATTCAGCGCCACCAGCTGCAGCTGCTGCTGACGACGCAGAAGGACCAGCTGCGGCAGGCACTGCAGAAGGCACTGCTGCAGAAGCAGCAGCAGCAGCAGCAGCAGAGACAGCATCAGGTGTCTATGCCTGCTGCACAGCTGCAGGCCTTGCAACAGCTGCCCACTAGCAGCGGTACTGCAAGGGCGGCAGCAGCAGCATCAGGAGCAGCGGAAGCACCGCAGCTGACCCTTCAGGCCCTTCAGGCCAAAATAAACCAACAGCAGCTCCTGCGCCAGGTTCAACAGCAGCAGCACCAGCAGCAGCCATGCCAGCTGAACCTGGCGAGCAGTAGAGTGCGGCATAACAGCAGCTTGGGTCAGCTGGACGTCAGCGCGTTGCTGCATGCGCAGCAGCGTCAGATTGCCTCAGGCGAAGCTGCTGCTGCTGCCGGCTGCAGGGGAGGCATAGGGACTGCTGCAGGGCTGGCAGCTGGCGATGACGTGTGGTCCCTGCTCAACAGCGGTGCAGCACCAGGCAGCTCAGCAGCAGCTAGGCTTGCAGCTGGCCAGAGCTCGATACCGGGTGCGTCCAGTGCTGCTGCTGCTGGTGGTGGGGTTGGTGCAGTGCAGCTGTCGCTGCCGCCCTTGGGTCCCCAGCACTTGGCTATGCCTGATGTGCAGCTGCCTGCTGCTGCTGCCGGCGGGGATGCCTGGGGCAGGGCCCCTGCACCTGCGGCTGCGCGACAGCAGCTGCAGCTGCAGCAACCGCCAATGCAGCAACAGAAGCTGCCGCCGCATCAGCAGCGTCAGCAGCAACTGCTGTTGCAGCAGCAGATGAAGCGTCAGCAGCAGCACATGCTGCAATCCGCCAGCCCACTTGCCAATCAGATAAGCCTGTTTGAGCAACATCTAGCCTTCAACAGTGGCGCCTGCAGCACACCTGCCGCCACACAAGGAAGTGTGCTCGAACTTGAACAGCAGCAGCAGCAGCTACAGATTCAGCCTAGCGTGCCTTTGTCACAGGGTTGCGCTGCTTCTGTACAAACACCTGTAGATTCTGCCAGCCCGATAGCACAACAGCAGCAGCAGCTGCAGCAGCAGCAGCTGTTGCCGCCGAGCCTCCAGCAGCAGCAGGCATCGCCAGCTTGTGGTGCAGAGGGCAACTGCAGCAGCAGCATCTGCAGCACCAGCGGGTACGGCACGGCCAGCAAGCAGCTGCCTGCGCCGTCGCCTGAAAGCGCTGACCAGCAGCAGCAGCCCGCAGACAGCAGCGACAATATGATGGCGGCTCTGCTGGCCACAAGCAGTGACTGGTGAACGGCGTTACGGCTGCTTTTGGTATATTGCTGCTGCGTTGACCGCAGGTGATGTGACCATTCGATGCATTGGCAGGAAGCTTGTGAGGCGTAGTGCAGTGCCTGGGGGGCCTGTGGCAACTGCTGGCAATACTTTCACCGGCATCAGCGCTGCATTCTTGATGTAGTTGCCTACTGCCAGGCATGGGTAGCGCTACCCTTGCAACTCATGGCGTGTCGAACCAGGTTGGCACATGATTGCCACACTTGAGACAGTTGTTGTTCTGCCTAGTGGGCAGGTTATGTTGCAGAACTGTAGACCGCTTTGTATTCTTTTGCTTGCTTGTCTGACTCATCATCACATCAGCTAGCATTGTTTGCCCAGGTGTTTGCAGCTGGGCATTGAATTGACACCAGTGGTACGCGTTATGTGGTTGCTGCATTGTGGTTGCTGCATTGAGAGTCGAACCGGCGTTTCACCTCTACTGTGTTACAGCCCAACTTGATACATGTCAGCATGCACGGTGCTTAGCCACACCTGCGAGATGCTGATGTGAAATTGCATTGCAGGCCTGTGCGGTGCTTGATGGTTCGTCGAACTCAACATCTGCTTGACTGACAGGACAGTTCTGGTTACTGCAGCTTGCTGCACCTGTCGATGTTTTTGGTGTCGCATTGCATGGCATCATCTGCAATCATCAGCTCCTTGCCTGATTTGCTTCATGTGTGTGTGGCGTGGTTACCACGGACAAATACACCTCACATGTTTCTGCGTCTCTGCAGGATATGACACAACTTGTTTAAACCCAGGAGTTGCTTGTGACTGTTACCTAAGGACGCCCCAATGCCATTTTCATGGCAACAGCAGCCACTCATCACAGTTCTTTATCCTTGCTCCATTAGGTTTGGTGACAGCTTCAGCATCGCTGGTGCATTCCCTCACGCTGTGTGTCTGTTGGTGTGGTGTCTGTGCTGCGTGGTTTGGCAGCTAGAACTGCAACACTGCCGAAAGTGTGTCACACACGCTTGCCGATTTGTTTCTTTACCTTGCAGACGTGTGTTCCTTTTGACGCCGTGCTTTGTCAAGGCGTGCGTTGCTGCTTTGCATTCTTTACAGCGGATGGAGCTGTTTTTCATGCACTGCCAGACTTGACGGTGAAGTACTGACTGGGCAGGCCCCATCCTGGATGCAACCTGTTTTCAAAACAGGCTGCACTGCCAGCCTCCATCACATGTGTGTAGTGGGCAGGGTATATTCTGCAGGTCAGGATGTGCTGGTGTATGGTTTTGTGTTTGATTTTGTGTGTGCTATGCCCTTTGTGAGCTTTTGGTTAAAGCCCGCCCCATGTCGCCATGTCCCGCCGTGGCACTCTAGTTGCTGCAGGCGCTTTGCTGCTGCCCTTGTGATGGTGATCGGGGCAGCAGCTATTTGTGTTTTATTTGGAGCCCTTGCCCGAGCTGTTGGGGTGTTGCCGACACCCGGGCCGGATATTAGTGGGTGTTGCTGCTATGTGTGCAGCTATGTGCTTGCGTGTCACGCAGCTACGGCATGTTTTACTACAATACTAGTAGTGGCGGCTGCCAGTTTCGCACTGCGGGATGGGCCGCCAGCCTTTCCAAGGCTTGGGGTTGGGCTTGATTATGAGCTGTACATGGCAGTTTGTCGATCCTGGATTCGACAGTCTTTCTTTGTGGCCCAGGAAATGCAGCTTTCGTACCCAGTGTTCAGTAATGTGTAAGAGCTCGACCAGCAACAGTGGGATTCTTACACAGTGCGCATGATATGCGCGCTGATATGCGCTGACTGATTCATGTAGCAAAGGCAGGTGCGATCTGTTGGACGTTAAACTTTATGTTGTTTGGATGGGATCTGCTGTTTGTCTTGCTGGCAGGAGTTGTGTCAATTGGATGCTAATGTGACCTGGAGTCAGATTCATGATGAGCTGCTGCTGGGGTCCACCCCCTAGAAGCAGCAGGCATGTGTATTACTGCCGCCGCTGTTCAGTGCATCAGACTGCTGCTTGTGTTGTGTGATGTTAGCAACAAGGTGACGCCAGCACCGTGGTTGGTGCTGACGCCTTGTCCAGCTGATGTGTCTGGCACTGCCGCTGTTCAGTGCATCAGACTGCTGCTGGTAATGTGTGATGTTGGCAACAGGGTATTGCCAGCACTGTGCTTGGTGCTGACACCTTGTCCAGCTGACGTGTCTGGATGCAACAAGCGGCTTGCAGGATCTGTTTGCTTGTGCAATGCTTATCTGCAGGACAATGACTGTCCTGAACTCGAGCTTTCTGCTGTGGAATGCTGCTGAATTACCCTGCTTCGGTGCTTCGGTTGAAATGTCCTGTTAGTATGCTGATGTGATTCTGCTTAGCTCTGAATGTGACTGAGCGTAACTGTTGAACATGCATTGGCTTGGTTGCTTGCCAGCAGCAGTTAGTTGGTTGTATGGCTGATACATGGTGTGGGTATGTCGGGCGAAAGCGACGTGTTTGTGCTGTTTGTCACTATGATCATGAAAATGCTGGCAGCAGTGTACAAATTGTGCACTGCACACTAAATGACTCAACATTTGGTCTGGAGCTTCTGCCGGGCTGCTGCTGCCTCCTAAACTACCAACTGCATTGCTTGAGTGTGTTTGCATGGAGCAATACTGCCGCATTGGCCTGGCCGTGTACGCGACTTGAAACCTAGTATTGAGAACCCACTAGTATGGTTTGTTGCCCCACTGAGGCACAAGTCAGTGACTTGTCGTGCGGGCTGTTGAGGCTTGCTTGCTGTGCGCCGTGCTGTATGCCTGGCTTATGAGTGAGCCAATGGCAGCAGTCAGCGCCCAGCTTTCAAAAAGGTTACTTATGCTACTAACACTTATGTTTGCTCATGTGCGCACAGCATTTGCGCAATATCAGCCTTGTTTGAAGATATGCATACGCATGGGTTGAGCTCAGTCTATTTTTTGTGGCCGTACTGTCCCAGCAGTGCAGAGCACGTTGCGTGCTGTTTGAAACTTGATGGTCTGGAACTTCCTGGCCTAGACCTGGGGCTAGTGCTGGCAAGCAGATATGCAACTCAGCAACTGGACCAGCCACATGCCGAGTGCTGTGGCTTTCGTACTATTGTAGCAGAGTTTGCTGGCACGATACTGCACCGCACTTGGTGCGGTGAGGTTGAAGTCGCTCAGCCGCTGAGTCCCCAAACTTGTGGCACCTGAGTAATTCAAACTTGTGGCACCTGAGTAATTCAAACTTGTGGCACCTGAGTAATTCAAACTTGTGGCACCTGAGTAATTCAAACTTGTGGCACCTGAGTAATTCAATCCTGAGTAATTCAATCCTGAGTAATTCAATCCTGAGTAATTCAATCCGATTGCCTTGCTCCTGCTGAACACATGTTAGCTGTTAGGGGCTGGCACACTTTCATGCGCATTATGCACACAGTCTGCATCAGACGGCTGCGGGCACATTTCATCAGCTTGAGTGCCAGACAGCATGAGTTGTGCACTGGCAGCTTTGGCTCATGCAACTTCTGAACTGGTTCTGTGAGCACAAATGTTTGTGCTTGCTTGGCCAAAGATCGTCTGCCTAGGTTCATGCAGGGTCGCTGCTGGTGCTGGTGCATGCACGTAATCAGCCTTGCTGTGCTCACAGCAGGGTGGTTTCCAGTTTGAGTTGCCTCGTGATATGCACTGCATGTTTGACCTTAGGGGATCATCTAGTAGATAGTGCAGCTGTGTGCATGTGCTGTGCAGCTGTGTGCATGTGCTGTGCAGCCTAGATGGCACCTGTTGCTGGTCGTACTTGCCACCTGCATTGCATGGCAACACGTTGGACTGCTGAGGCACACTTGTCAGTTGATAGCTGTGAGGTGACACTTGGCCTGGTGTGAGAGTTGCATGCCGCATCCTGGCTACATGTTTGCCAACTGGGGGCCTTTCATTATCTTCTTCGATTTGCCAATTGCATTCAGAGCGTAGCACATGCATAGGAGCCGACCCTGCTGAACCAGTGCTCCTGGCGCGCTAGTGTGACTGCAAGGGCGGTGTGAAGAAACTGTGTGGGCTTCTGGATATGGCACCACTTGTGACTTGTGCCACGCACTGTGTGCGTGGTTCCTTGCATGCACTGCTTGGTGGCACTGCTGATTTTAAGAAGGCGGCATTGAGTGTCCACAGTGTTTGCTTATGATGCAAACGTCGCACTGCAGTAGCGACGTGTCCTCTCACATGCATGTTGGTTGGCATGCATACGCGGGCTTGCGCGGGCTTCAGCAGAAGCTGCAGCCTGCTCAGCAAACTGTTTGTGGGTTGTCTGGGGCGCCCCATCAACCTTCATGTCGCATCGGCCATCGTGGGTGTGATCCGTTGCATCACATCAACCCAGCAAGAGGGCAAGTGGGTGCGACCACTTCCATTTAGGCTACTCTGCAGTAGGTCACCTTTTGTGGCTCGAGTGCTCAGTGCACATGCTGAGCATTAGACTGGCATTTGTGGTGTACACGCGCCTTGTTGAGGACGGGCGTGGGTGCTGAATCACAAGGCAATGAATCGTAAGGAAAGCGATTTGCGTCTGATGTCCACTTGGTAACCAGGTTGCTTGGCAAGTTCCACCGTACAGCCTGAGGGGGCCCCTCAGTGAAGCGACTCAGTCGCTGCCGGTGGCAGTGCACTCAGTGACCCATGATGATATGGCCCATGGCCCACCGGGTGCAATGCACCCGCCGACCTGCCAAAATTGGTGCCACCCAGGGCGTTGAACGCCCTGTACCCTACAGAATTGCAGCGGTGAAGTGTTGCCGCAACACTTCCGCGGCGGATTTAGATCCTGTCGCACTCAGTGACGGAGTTGAGGAAAGCAGCGCAGGCCCTTGAACAAGATGCCATCACGGCTATGCAACCATCCGTCGCAGATCCAACAGCTCGTACGGAATTCATGCCCCTGCCACCACGTCTGCCGTTAACTGCTTGCTGATGGCAGCCTGCCAGCGGCAGCACTGCTTGCAGCGGCTGCCGCAGCCGTAGTACGTGCTGCAGCACCATCCACAGCAACAAGCGGCTTCAAGCAACACGGTGTAACATGGCACGCAAACATGGCATACAGGACACAAAACGTTGCTGGCCCATGGGCCAGGCGCCAGCCGCTCAATGGTTGTTGAACACCAGCAGGCCGTCCAACAACCTACTGCTAGGCTAGAGCGTCACGCTGCTACGGTAGCATACATATATGTGGTACCCAAGCAGAGGTGCCAACCGAAGCAAACCGCTGAGGTATGAAGTGCAACCCGCGACAATGCCCACCACGACGACAGCAACCCATGCATATGCAGCAATAAACCCGTTGCCATACGGTAACCATGCCCACCTGCACGGCCATTTGCTGCTGAAAGCCTACGCCTGACAAACCTTCATGCACGCACAATCCATGGCTGCCTGACACTTTCAACCCTGGACGAGCATGCACTACGTAGTACAGTACATGACAGACTGGCAGGAACCAATCCCAAGTGGACCGCAGGGATGTGAGTAATGGACTGAGTCATGTCCAACTGCAGCGCGCCCGTAGCTGCTGGCACAGCGCCATCATGACCTAACCCACTGAAACACGGAACCCTAAGCGATCACCATAGTGCTTTGGCAAAGGGATGCTGCGAGCGCCGACACCACACCATATGCTACCACCACACTCAGCACTTGATTGGCAACAGAACGCAGCGTGAGCAGGCCGAGCCACTGCAGCACGTCAGCCATGGTCTGCACTCTTCGTCCCTAACAACATTGTCACTTGACATCAATGACAGCCATCAGCAAGCTGTGTGCTGGCAATCAGCACAACCACAGGGCGTGAACGCTGCATGCATCACACCCTGCACGCCACTGTCAACGACACAACCAACATGCAGCATGCCAACTTCAAACAGACCAATCACTAAACGCTCACCACAAACACACCAGAAGGTAACCTCCAAAGGTAGTATGTACCAGTATGCAATTCAATTCATGCAAAGCCTTATCATGCCTGCTGAGTGGCAGCTGCTGGTGCAGACACAACCTGCTCAGATGCCCCTTGCTGCTCGTCTGCTGGCTGCTGCTGCTGCACGTCGTTAACACCAGTCGCAGAGGTAACGCTGTTGCTGCTGCTACTGACCTGGGATGCAAGAGCCCCATTGCTGGCCTGCTGCTGCTGCTGCTGCTGCCGACTACGCCGCTGCCGCTGCGTGTTGCCAGCACTGGGTGTCTGCTGCTGTTTGGTAATCCTCTGCTTCTTGTTCTTCTTCTTCTTCTTGCTGCCTAGCTGCTGCTGAAGACCCTGACATTGGCTACCTGCTGCTGCTGCTGCTGCTGCCACTGGCGCCATAGACCCTTGCTGCTGCTGCTGCTGGCGTTCCTGCTCCTGCTGCTCCTGCAGGCGCAGCCGCTCCTCCTGCCGTGCTGGCAGCTCGTAGCAGCAGATCTGCACTAGCTCATCCACCCAGCGCGGCCCCGGCGCCAGCGCAGGCAGCGCGTCAAGCACACCTGCCAGCTGCTCACCATTGAACTGCCCCAGCTGCGGGTACGCGGCACTCACAAACGCATACACCCACGACAAGCTCGGCTGCGCAGCAAGCTGCTGCATGGCCTTGGCAAGCGCTGCAAGCCCTGTCGGTGACAGCGCACCCAACTGCCCATGGCTTGCAGCCTCAACACGCGCCAGCCAGCCTGCCTCGGGTGCGTGTTTGAGTTCGGCTGCTGCTGCAACCAGCCGTGCGAGCTCCTCGCCGCTACAGCAGAGTATCGCAGCATCTGCTGCTGCTGCATACTGTTGCAGCCAGGCCCTCCCCGGTCGCGCCTTGAGCGCTGCAAGCGCCTCTGCAATCTGTGCCAGCTGCGACGGCGATGCACACGCGAGCTTCCACATGCTGCTGGCTGCCAGTGCCGCCACCCACGGCTCAGGAGGACTCATCCCTAGCCAGGCTGCTGCTGCGGCTAGCTGCGCGAGCTGCCCCGCCTCCATCCGCGGCAGCGATGGCGCACACGCAGCATACATCTCACGCAGCCAGCTTGCCTCAGGCCTCAGCTTGAGGCTTGCGCAGCTGCTCAGTAGGCCTGGCCACGTGTCTGGCTGTAAGGCCCTCAGGCCCCGCGCAGGGCAGGCTGCGAAGAAAGATCGCAGCCAGGGCTCCCCCGGACGCATGCCCAGTGCTGCGAGTGCGCCCAGTAGGCTTGCCAGCTGGTGTGGTGTGAGTGAGGCGAGCAGGGGCCGGCATGCTGCCAGGAAGGACTCTGACCAGACCTCATCGGGTGTGTGGCCGCACACCAGCAACGCCTGCGGGCAGCAGTAGCAGAAGCAGAAGCATTCAGATGTAGTGTTGTATTGCAATACCATGACAATCGTGTGGGTCCATCCAACTAAGCAGCCGCACACCACCAACGCCTGCAGGCAGCAGCAGCAGCAGCAGCAGCAGCAGCAAGGGGGGGGGGCAGCAGGAGGCAGGGTGATGCACGCGACATCAGGCAGCCAGTTGTAGGGTGTACTTGGGCCTCCATACGTCAACCACCGCTGCACAATATGTTGACACCTGAAAACGTGTCAGCAGCCACAGCAGCAGCAGCTCACGCCCGTCCTTGCCAGCCTACAGCATGGCACCACAAACCGCCCCCCAACGACTTTCAACAAACACATCTACCTCCACCGGCAGCAGCAGCCTGATGACGCTGGCAAGAAGCCAAAAGATGGAAACAAAAAGAACACAAATAGAGCACAGAAAACCCCACACTTCACTTGCCAGCCAGCGCCGCACCTGTGCCACCTGCAGCAGTTCGCGCCCCTCCATGCCTGCCTACAGCATTGTTGCATCACCCGGCCCCTCGAAAAACTGTCATCACACACACTGACATCTGTCTCCACCTGCGGCAGCTGCCCGCTCACACTTTCAAGGAGCCAAAAGGGAGCCAAAAGATGTTGGTCAAAGAGCGCACGCACCACCCCACACTTTCACAAGCCAGCCAGCCAGCGCCGCACGTGTGCCACCTGCAGCAGCATGCGATGGTTTGGATGTTTAACATGGAAGAAAAACACAAGAAGACAGCACACAACACCCCACACTTCGCAAGCCAATTAGCCAGCCGCGCACCTGTGCAACCTGCAGCAGCTCGCGCCCCTCCATGCCAGCCTACGGCATTGCACCACCTGCCCCCACACAAGACTTTTATCAAGCACACTGACAACTGTGTCCACCTGCAGCAGCTGCCTGATAACGCATGTCGAGATACGAAAGACGTTGGAACCAACAAGAACACCAAGACAGAGCATGCAACACCCGCACTTCACAAGCAAGCAAGCAAGCCAGCCAGCCAGCCAGCCAACCGCACCTGTGCCACCTGCAGCAGCTCGCGCCCCTCCATGCCAGCCAGTTGGGCCTTCGCGGCACATGAACAACCTCTGCACAACAAGATCGCAGCTGGAAAACAGCAAAGCGCTGCTCACGCCCGTCCATGCCAGCCAACGTCATCGCACCACCCGCAAGCACCACCCGCCCCCAAACACGCCTGTCATCAAACGCACTGACATCTCCCTCCACCTGCAGCAGCTGCCCGATCGCGCTTGCAAGAAGCTGAACGTAGAAGGCGAACAAGCACACAAAAAGAGAGCATGCAACACCCCACACGATCACATGCCAGCCAGCGACTACCTGTGCCACCTGCAGCAGCCCGCGCCCTTCCATGCCGGCCTACAGCATTGCACCACCCGCCCTCGAAATGCCTGTCATCAAACACACTGACATCTGTCTCCAACTGCGGCAGCTGCCCGCTCACGCTTTCAAAGAGCCAAAAAGGAGCAACAGATGTTGGGCAAAGAGTGAACGCAACACCCCACACTTTCCCATGCCAGCAAATGCCGCACCTGAGCAACCTGCAGCAGCTCGCGCCCCTCCATGCCAGTTAGCGCCAACACATGTAGAACCTATGCACAGCATGACCGCAGCTGAACACCGAAGGAGCCGAAAAAAGTTGAGCGAAAGGAACACAAAAGGAACACAACAAGAAAGCACAAGCCAGCCAGCCGCGCACCTGTGCCACCTGCAGCAGCTCGCGCCCCTCCATGCCGCCAAGCGCCGAGCTGCAGCGCGCAGCAAGCGCAGTGCCCCACGCCTCGGGCCAGCTGCGCCACCCGAGCGCACGCAAGCTGCCAACAAGGCTCGACAGCTGCTGCCCGCTCAGCACGTCACGCCGCTGCTGCAGCAGCGCCACATAACGCCGCAACCACCGCTCACTCGGCTGCGCTTTTAGTGCGGCGAGTCTGGCGCCAACAGCGACTAACCCCTCTGGCCTCAGCTTCGGCAGGCCCCCCCACAGCGGGTGCTGCAGCAGCCGCTGCAGCAGCCTGTTATCTATTGGTGCGCGCATCAGGGATAACGCAGTTAGTACACTGAGGCCTGCAGAGCCTGACATGTTGTCGGCTTGATTGCGAGCCAGCGTCAGCAGCCTCCTCAGCAGCGGGCCATAGTCAACCACCTGCTGCTGCTGCTGTAGCCACTGCTGCTGCTGGCTGAGCATGCCCGCACTGCTGCCGTCAATCTGCTGCTGCTGCTGTGCAGCTAAGGTATCTGCACCGCCCGCTGCATCAAGCCATTGCTGCTGCTGAGTGGGCAGCAGGCCCCATGCTTGCTGGCGCAGCTGCTGCTGCTCCCACTGCTGCTGCCGGGCCCTGGCCATACGTGCCGCCATAGTTGCACCGCTGAGGAACCCCGCTGCTGCAGCAGCAGCAGCACTAGCTTCCATTGCGGCGCTGCTGCTGCTGCTGCTGGCGAGCTCACTGCCAGGCACTGCGATCAGGCCAGCAAGCCCGTTGCCCCTGCCAGCACCCATACTGCCGTACCTAGCGAGGCTGCTGCTGCCGCTCAAGCTGCTGCGGCTAGCATACCCATTGATACTGCCTAGGCTGCTGCTGCTGCTGCTGCTGCTGTAGCCCTCGTCCCTGCTGGCAGGGCTGCCGGGGCTTCTGTCAGCAGCAGCATCCAAGCTGGAGGACCCAGGCCCAGCCCAATCCTGCTCAGCAAACATAAGCAGCTCCTCCGCAGATGCCGCTGCGGCTGCCTGCTGCGCAGCTAGGTCCCTGCCTGTCACTATGTTTGCCAGCCGCAGCAGCGCAGCAGCAGTATGGTGCGGCTGAAACTTGCTGCTGGCATCGCCTACTAGTGCGTACAGCTGCGAATAGCCGCCGGAAGCTTGGATGGCAGCTAGCAGATCAGAAGAGGGGTCACCAGCGCGCCGCAGCTGCTGCCGTTGCCGCAGTGCTGTCGAGGGGAGTCGCTGCTGTTGCTGTGGCTGCCGGTCTGCCAACTGCAGCTGCTGGTCCTGCTGCAGCCGCAGGCTTGCTTGTCCCTGCTGCTGCTGGCGGCTGACTACTTGAAACTGGCCCTGCTGTTGTTCCTGCCGCTGCTGCTGCTGGAGTTCAGTGACTGCCTATTGTAGCAAGCAGCAGCAGCAGGATGATACAGGCGTATGAGTGCATGCATGATATCACACGCATGGTAACAGTATGAGTGCATGATATCACACGCATGGTAACAGTAATACACAAGCAGCATGCTACCGCACATGATAATTGACAGCGGCAGAAGCTAAACAGTCATAAACAGCATGGTCAGATGCAAGGTAAGACATACGCGCAATGCAGTGGTGCCTGGCAGCAGCAGCAGCAGCCCGCAGCGCACCTGTGTTTCCTGCAACCGGGAGACTGCCTGGTGCGGGGGCAGCATGCCACTGCCCCTGGTCCCTCTGCTGCTGCCGCTGCTGCCATTGCCACTGCTGCTGCTGCTGGCGACGATGCTGCCATTGCTGCTGCTGCTGTCTAGGCAGGGCAGTACGCAGCGGGGCCACGTGCAGCCGGGCTGCTGCACAGTTGCTGACGCTGGGTTGACAGGCACCAACTGCACATGTTCGGCAGTGTAGCAGAGTGGCGGTCACACAACGGAAATGTTTCAGCACTTGCACAACGATGTTACGTGCAAAAGCGCCAGCATGCATGTCACATGTCGTGCAATGCATGGTGAACTGCTTGTGCTGCATGGAAGGGAAGACCGCCATGCACGAGTCCAGAGTTCACCCTGCGTTCACATGGCGACATGCACAGCACTGATCCCAGCAAATGGCACCATACAGAGTGCAAAGCAAGCTGTTTGTGTGCCACAAGGGGCATTTCAGGCTGCCGCATGTTTGCAGACCCGGGTGGTAGGTGGTTGCACACCTGCTGCACCAACGCCTTGTAGCCAGATCTGCTGCTTGAGGGCTGCTGCTGCCTGCATATGCATACTGGAAGCCCAAACTGTGCACTGCTCTGGCTGTAGCCCACGTTCTGACTCCTGCGGAGCGAAAACGACAGCAAGGAGGTGTTGTAGCAGTCAGAACTGGCTGACTGGCCCGGCACCAAATGCTCTGGCCACTGCGCCATCCACCAGCCATGTGCAAAACGGATCGTTTCGACGCTCCTCAACACAGCAGCAGCACGGCGTTAACAGCATGAAGCTCACTTGGGGGCACTACTGAAGCGGTCATGCGCTCGGCTGGGGACCTGATAGCTTGGTAAGCTAGCTACGTTGTAAATTCTGGTCGCCATAGCGATACAAACAGTCCCTTGCTGCAAGATTTTACACTAGCAGACTGATCACATGAGGCCTCATCCTGACCTATGTTGCACAGTGATGCAATTCATGCCTGTTGGATCGCTTTTTGGAGCGCGTTGAACACCCAACGGAGGCGTAAGGGAGTAGTGAGATGCTAGTGACAACTCTCCTGAACCACGGTGGAGCGGCAACCCGGCTGTTTTGTCACATCAGAATGCTCATTAAAATTCGAGCATGTTCATAAGCTGTTTTCGAAGTCCGCTGTCCGCTTCTGTACAGAAGTGCTGTCGCTGGTGTCACTCAGGCAGCTATCGTCTGCTCGTGTCCCGATCAACGTCTTTACAATGTTTGCTCTGAACACTAGAAACTGCGCTGTAGCAGGCGCTCCTGCTCTCAGGTGTACAAGGGCGCCAAAACAGTTCCTCGCCACCCATTTGGTGCCAACAGCTGGTGAGGGTGTGAGAGGCATCGTCTGACCGGCACAGCTCCAGCAACCGCAGCAACTCTTTACCAATCGTCCTTGTTGGGCCCACGAGTGTGACTGACGCAGCAGTAACTTGCAGGCAGCCCATGCATGGCACGGGCAGGGCTCAGCTGGGTTGTGTTGACCATGTGCCGGTGCAACTTCTAGTGGAACAGAGCTCTCATCTCGTGTTGCAGTCTTCCTTCACGTCCCTTAGGTCAACTAGTACTAGACAGACTAGACACCATAACACCAAGTCGGGGCGCCCAGCAGCATGCTGTAAGCATATGCTTGCACGCAGAACCAGGACGCTTGTGTGGCCAGCCCACATGCTTGCACATGCAGGCAGGGTTACTGTCGCCTGCCTCGCCAATGGTCATACAGCTCCATCACTCCAGCTACTCAAAGATTTGCCATGACTACATACTGTCACGCACTCACTGAATGCTGGCAGGTGTCAGAACACATGCACATGCCACTGCTCCCCTGAAGCAGCAGCAGCAACGCGCTGCACGTCGTTATGTGGCAGCAGCTGCAGCCAGCAGTGATGAGCAGGAACCATTAATTGATGTGGAGGCTTCCATTGTCAGCAGCAGCAGTGGCACCAGCAGCACCAGCAGCGGCAGCAGCAGCAGCAGGTCCCCACTCGATGACATGGCTCAGGCTGCAGCTGGCGTAGTTGAGGACGCATCTGACGTTGCCAGCGCAACTGTTACTGCAGCAGCTGAGGCTGCAACTGCAGCGGTAACAGATGCGTCAGATGTTGCGTCAGCGCTGGTAGGTGACGCAGCCGCTGCTGCCAGTGCCGCTGCTGCTGCAGTCTCTGCTGCTGCTGGTGGCGAGGCAGGTGGCGCGGCAATTGACTGGCAGAGCAGCAGCGGCTCGGCACCAGACGAGCGCTTTGCTGGCATGAAGGTGCTGGTGGTGGGGGCCACAGGCGGCGTTGGCAGGTGAGGCGC
The DNA here is from genome assembly GCA_902809745.2 of Tetradesmus lagerheimii. NCBI lineage: Eukaryota > Viridiplantae > Chlorophyta > Chlorophyceae > Sphaeropleales > Scenedesmaceae > Tetradesmus > Tetradesmus lagerheimii. The sequence goes on along the minus strand of CADDIJ020000926.1, from coordinate 62,981 downwards.
ACTGCCGAATGTGTAACAGTACTACGTGGGAGCACACGACCTGGTTAGAACTGCTGCTGCTGCTTGCTATGACAGCCGCCGTTGCAGTCGCCGTCTAGACTGGTATGTGAGGCCCACCGCCGCACGTTGGCCACCAGCTGTTGCGGATGTGTGCACATGACACCAGCATACCGGACAAGTTATATGGCTGGCTGGCAGCACATGACACCAGCATCACGGACAAGTTATATGGCTGGCTGGCAGCACACTGCCGAAACTGGTGCGCACCACCTGATGCAGATGCGGCTGCGTCAAACCGGCTGTTGGGAGAAGAGGCGAAGCTGCAGCACTGGCAATTGTACCTTGCATATGCTGGCAGACGTGCCGCCGGTTCTGCAAGCAGCCTTGTCGGGAAGTTACGCAGCGTTAAAAGGGCTGCAATATCTGGCTGCAGCAAGGAACGGCCCAGGTCTGCCTGCAGCTGCAGTGGCATACCCGCTGAAGCTATTGCTGAAACAGGCACCAGATGCCCCAGCTTTGCTCAGCAGGCTGGCACTGCATATAGGTCTGTACCTCACCATCTGCAACCTTTTGTTCACTTTGCGCCCATCTCCATTGTTTCTGCGCCTGTCACCTGCCGCCCACCATTTACGTGTCATTGCATCCTTTCAGGCGCTGCGTGGAGGCGCTGCGGGCCAAGGGGGTGGCCTGCCGTGCACTCGTCAAGGACAGCGCACGCGCAGCAAACCTGCTGCCACAGCCCACCACACCCACCAACAGCGGCGGCGGCAGCAGCAGCAGCAGCAGCGCTGGTCCAGAGTTTGACGTCATGACGGGTGACGTGTACCAGTATGCCACCCTGCCGCGTGCATTTGCCGGCTGTGATGCCGTTATTGTTGCCAGCGCAGCAAATGACAAGTCAGATCCTTTTGGGCCCTTCAAGATTGATTACCAGGGTACCCTGAACCTGATCGCTGCTGCGAAGCGTGCGGGCGTGAAGCGCTTTGTGTTCGTGACGAGCATCGGTGCTGATGACCCCTTCAACCCACTCAACCTGTTCTGGGGGGTGAGGCACACTGCCTGGGCTTGCGTTGCTGTTGTTACTAGCTGACTGCAAGCAGCGTAGAGCAGAGCACAGCAAGGCAGGCGCACAGATCGTTGCTTGTCTTGCTGCACAGAGGTTTTATATGCATTGGCATGTCATGGACACAGCTGCTGGACTTACTGTGGCTTCACAGTTCAGAGGCTCTCGGCTTTGTGCGCAGTAAGCAGCAGCAGGTCATCCTGCATCACCAGGTCGGAGCTGCCGTGGGTGCGTCATACCTGCGCTGAGCCTGCTGCTGCTGCTGCTGCAGATCCTGTTCTGGAAGAAGCGTGCCGAGGAGGAGCTGCAGCGCAGCGGGCTCAGCTACACCATCGTGAGGCCAGGTGGGTGCAGCCAGCTGCCATAGCCGACAGTGATCAGTGCATGCTGGTCTGTGGTGCTGGCTTGCGTCAGCATGTCGGAAGCGGCTTGACCTCTGCTGCCAGCTAGGTCAGGTGCCGACTCTCGCTGCTTGTCCTGCATCTGCTGCGCCCTTGTGATGTGCCGCACGTGGCCTGAAGAGCAAGCTGGGCTCTGGTGAGGTGGCTGGCAACATTGTGATGGAGGAGGAGAGCCTGCTAGATCAGCTGCTGACTCGCTGCTTGTCCTGCCTCTGCTGCGCCCGTGTGATGTGCCGTAGGCAGCCAGCCAGCTGAGCTCTGACAAGGTGGCCGGAAACATTGTGATGGAGGAACTTCCTTCAGAGGCTCTGAGAGCCTGCTAGATCACGTGCTGATTCCCGCGGCTTGTCCTGCCTCTGCTGTGGGCTTGTGATGTGGCGCAGGTGGCCTGAAGAGCAAGCTGGGCTCTGTTGAGGTGGCCGGCAACATTGTGATGGAGGAAGAGGGCCAGCTACATCATGTGCTGACTCTCCTCTTGTCCTGCATCTGCTGCATCTTTTTGACGTGCTGCAGGTGGCCTGAAGAGCAAGCTGGGCTCTGGTGAGGTGGCTGGCAACATTGTGATGGAGGGGCCCAACAGCTTCGGCTTTCCTCCACTGAGGCGGTCAGGAGCCATCCTGCGCAGCCAGGTGAGCGCCGGGGTGGTGCTGCAGCTGGTGTGGCGGTCGGTTTGCAGCAGTACAGTAGACCCTACCTGAAGCATACGATGTGATGTAGATGACTGGTGATTGGGTTGCAGACCAGCACTTGCTGCTGCACTGTTGTTGCTCATTTTTTAACGTAGGACCTGGGGTGGGGCTCACCAGGCGTTGGCTGAGCCACTGACGTGGCGCTGCCTGCTGCGTGCCCACCGCAGGTTGCTGACGTGTGTGTGGAGGCGCTGGTGTGCCCAGCAGCAGCTGACAAGGTGGTGGAGGTCATCGCGGAGAAGAGCGCACCTGAGCGCAGCCTGCTGCAGCTGTTTGCGGGTGTAGTGTGAGCATCAGGTGCTGTGCAGTGTCTGACTAAGACGGTTGCCTCTGCCCGTGTAGGGCACGGCGTTGGTGGAAGTGATGCCGCACTGCGCATGAGGCATGGCATGATGGGTTGATTGGTCACCAATGGGTTAGGCTAACCCAGTGGTGACCCCAATGGCGAGTCGCACACATCAGACTATCAATGTCCCGCCGCGGGTCAGTATGGTTGTGAAGGCCGCCCTCAGTGACTGTACAACCCTCAGGGCCCGGCAAGAGTTTGGTGCCCGGCAAGTTGCACTACATGTGACATTCCGAATGGCAATCCGGACGCAAGAGTTACCATGATGATCATGAAGGTGCCTTTGAAAAGGGTGTGCAAACGTGTCCCAGAGGCTCGGCTGTACATGACACAGCGCTTCAGCTTTGTATTCCACATAGCTGAGCCTGTTGAGTCAAGCTGCTCAACAGTGAACCCCGCACAAGACTGTAAGTAGGCTTGAGCCCCTTTCAAAGCGCACATGGTCTGCACATGTGTACAAAACAACTTGAATGATTGTGGCCCTGCAGCACTTGCAGCAGCGCTGATAGCAGACACTGTAATAAGCAGGGAGCACCACGCATGCAGACACTGTATAGTGAACGGGTATAGACGGATCCTGGGCTCCAGGTAAAAGCAAGTATCATACCTTCATGCAATGCTTGACCAGGAGCGCCTGCTCAAGCTCTCCTGGTACTCCAAGTGGGCTGTCCATGCAGGCAAGCCGTCCAGCATGCAGGCATCACCGTTAAACGCACCTGTACATACAGCCTACTAGTAGTAGGCACACACTGCATCCTCAGCATTCCAAATGCTGGAGTGCAACTCCACCACGTTGATGCTGTACACTGTAGTCGAACTGCCTTTATGATGACACCACGACGGTGTAAACGTTACTACGTAACACTACACTTCTCATAACTTTGAAAGATGCTGATAATGATGCAGCCCAGCAGGCATATATGTCGGTATATAGCGACAACGCACATACATGCGTATGCGCTGCACCCCACTGCTGTATAAACAGGCCTACTAGGCAGGCATCATGCAGGGGTGCATATCACGCCAAGCAGCTTGCGCAGGCAGTATGAATGGATTTTTCCAGTACATGCAAGCCCATGACCATGTGCTACTAGTGTATCTGCAAAACAGTTACTAACCAACAAATTTTTCGAGTTTGTTGAGCGCCCCACTCCAGCTGGGTGTACTACTGCTTCTGCCAACCACAGGTGGCTCATGCAAGCCACATGTCTGCCCTACTACGTCAATATGACCACTGTCTCACACAATCTGCCTGCCGACGCGCCTTCTAAAGGCCGCCTGATTCAGCAGTACGTAAGTTCCCGATGATGCTGCTCCCAATTGCAGTCTCTGAAATTTTCATCAGTAGCTCAGTTGGGGTCAACAACGCGGTGTGGGGCTGGCCGCACAGGCTGCGCAGCCACAGGGTGCCCTTCCACAGGGTTGCCAGGCTTGGCTGCTGGTGATGGCGGCGCACTTGTTGGCAGCTCTCCTTTGGCCTGCATGAGGAGCACAGCAGGGCAAACAGGAGGTGTGAAATCACGCCTTGCATGCATAATGCTGTCATGTAGTTGGTCTGCTGCTGCTGCTGCTGCTGGTGCTGAAGGGTGCGGCTGTTCATGTTGCAGCTGTGTGTGCTGCTGCTGCTGCTGCTGCTGCTGCTGCTGCTGCAGACACTGGCCCCGGGCTTGGCACAGGCAGGGGCTGTTGCTGAGCTGGTAGTGCGTACCTCTGCATGCGGACTTCTGCCAGTTTTGGTGACTGCTGCGTCCCTGCTTGCCTCATCATCACGATGATGATTGTGCTGTTATATCACGGCCAATACTCGTGCTCTTGCTGCTGGGTGCAGGCGGGCCATCAGCCTTCCTACTGAACTGACATTCATACAGTTGAGCCCACCTTGAGTGCCTGGCGCTTGTGGTGCCACTTCCAGGCAGTGAACATTGCTCCCAGCAGCGCACCAACTGCCACGGCGCCTGCAGACGCCACGCCAGCAATCACGCTCATGTTCCAGGGGCTCTTGCCACCGCCATCCTGGTTCTCAGTGCCCTGTGTGTCGCAGAAGCCCCACACAGACAAGCAGCCGCCTTCCTTGATGCTGCAGAAGTTGTTTTCGCCGCAGGTGTAGTTGCTGGACGAGCAGCATTGGCTGCCGGGGCACCGCGCGTTGTGCAGGGGGCCGCATGCACCCCAGGGCTTAGCAATGCGTGCGTCGGTTGGCGCTGACGATGATGACAGCGCTGCCAGTGGAGATGGTGATGGCGGCGCAACTATCACTGGTGCTGGTGATGGCGATGGTACTGCTGGTTGTGTGGGTGGCACTGCAGACAAGGGAAGCAACAAACAGCAGCAGGCAACCCGAGGTGAGGTGAGGTGACTGGCCATGGACGGCATGCCTTCGTATGCTGCAGCAACAGCATGCATGCAGTCCAAATCGGCAAGTGAGGCATCATTGTAGGCCAGCAGCATGCTAACATGGCATGTCCGTGTGGCACAGCGTTGACATTGCTGCAGCTGTACACAGCAGTACTGAGCCACACAGCAAGACTGGAAATGTGCGCACCTGTTGGAGTGCGTCGAACGTACAAAGACACATCAGCAGCAATCGTCTCAGGCCCCGTCTTTGACTTGAGGTATGCACCAGACCGGCTGCCCCGTTCGCCAGTGACAAAGGCTTTGCAGAGTGCTTCGTTCCCCTCGCACGCACCGGCTGCATCATTTACGCTGCCACCAACAAAGCAGTACTGCTGCACATCGCCACCAGAGAGAGGGTCTTTGTAGTTGCAGTTGTAGTCGCCTACATCCTTAATGTCGCTTCTGGGTTTGAACTCGTACTGAGCGTCTGCACATACAATCACACAACCCAAGTTCGGCGTGTAGCTGGCTACCAGTGATAAGTGCACCACAGTGGTACCACAGTGCGCTACCCAGAATGCTGCTGGAGGCCGTCAGGAGCCAGCAGTCAGGCTGAGCCTCGCGAGGGGTGCGTCTGGCGTATGCATGATGCAAGGACTCCTGCCACATACCAGCGGCTTTGTTAGAGCTATGAAGTGGCTGTGTATGCATGCTGGGGCCAGTCAAATAATGATTCTGTTGGATGAAGATGATATATGTCTGTCACAGAACTGGCAAACAAGCAAAGCAACAAGTCCAAACTTCAGCTGTGGCGGCCAAGCGCCGCGTACACACCTGCGCAATCTTCTTCTGACTCCATGCAGTAAAGTGTCTCGCCATAACTCGGGTGCCGCGCCTGCTTCAGCACTGCTGCCTTGAGATAGCCGCAGTCTTCATCCTCCATCACGAATCCAACACACTTTGGATATGCCTGTAAGGCACATTCATCTGCGACTTTCGCTGTACCGCCACACTTCTTGCAGAACATCACCACTTCACCAAACTTGGTGAAGTTTGTGCCAGCCCCACAGTCAATATCATTGCGGTCGATGCTGATGCGTGGCAGAACCAGCCACTTCTGCGGGGAGGTTGTGGCGTTCACTGGGTAACCAAAGTCATAATCTGCATCACAATGTAGACGTTGGCGGATACGCATAGTCAGGCCGACAGGCGATGTGCGGGGCCACTGGCCAGAGCAGCGCCCAAGATGGTTTAGACGCCGTCATCAAATGCATACGGCAGGCTGACCGAATGGTGTGCCAGGTGAAGCATTCCACACTCGGTAGCAGTCATTGGTGTATTCGACATGCGCTGTTGATTGCCCATGTGTCAAGCGGTGCAGTTGACGACGGCAGTGCACTGCCGAGCATTATGCTGCCAGCCTCTGTACAGTGGTTGATCCAGCCAAGGCTGCACGTGCACTAGTCGATGCCGGTGATCGTTCTTGCAGCATGAAAGGCATGCAGCGCCATGCAGGGTTGGTGTGAAACACACTGTATGGCTCACCCTCATGGAACATCAGGCGGCGCCTGCTGCCTGCTGCTTGCTGCCCATGGCGGTTGCGTGTTGCTGCTGCTGCTGCTGCTGTGCCAAGCAGGCACACCTGCGCGTGCCCACCGTGTTCGGAGAACAAAGGTCATAATGTGTGGATGTTTTGTTCCGTTTACACGGAGATCAAGCTCTGCTGCACTGCCTTCGCGAAGCAGCATTTGGGACCGACGCAGCAGAGATCAGCGCAGGTCACCTACCAGCAAGCCAAGCAGCAATACTGTATTGCGATATGGTGCTTGCGCCTTCCATCTACTAACGCGTGATGTCTTGAAGATGGCCGTGGTTGGCTGTTCTGTCCTGCCTGTTTGTGCCATTGATCAGTCGACGGGCTTTCTTCTGCCGGACCAAAAAGGGTAATCATAGAATATCAACCTACGGCTGTCGGTGCAAGCAATGTATAGCTGCCCTGATGCGTGGTGCGGTGCAGTGATCACATAAGTTTCCACTGCACTACGTATGACCTTCCGCGGGCACCTGGTGACGCGGCGATTCGCATGACCGCTTCAACCACAACTGCACGCTTGATATCATTTAGCGACGTAGGTTTTGCTGCTACAAGGTGTCACGGGTTTGCTCAGCAGTGCATTGTTGACCCTCGCTGGTGACAAGAAACTCTCAGAGCAGTGACTGGGACCCTCCTCGTAGAGCTCTGATTGAATAGTTTGGATGCCTCTGATGCAGCCACGAACGATGTCCAAGGCAATGGCCGCTGCATTTCGCTGCATCAGCCTGCGTTGGCAACCCTACGCAGGCCCTACGTACGCGGCTTCACTACTGGTGTGATGTGGGCAAGACATGCTAAAGATGCAAGCTGACATGTTGATGTTGCTTTGAATGTATCTCTGTGGCGCAAGAAGCATGGAAAGTAGCACGCCAACAAATCAGTGGCACTGCGCTGCCCGGCAACGCACTCTGTGACATCACACTGGGTGACCCAGTGGCACAAGCACCGGCACTGCACGTGCAGGCCAGGTTGGCGGGGGTGGCATGTCCGGACCATCGTTTGTATTCAATTCTGCAAGACCACGTCTGGTATGGATTGTTCAGCACAGCTGAGTCAGCCATTCCCTATGTCATGAATGCATGATAGCCTCCGACGTTCATAGCTTACACAGGTGCAGCCTGTAATTAGTAACTGCAACGTCAACGTTGACAAAAATACAATACGGGGCGTTCATCACCATGCTCCGAGCACGTGGCGTATTAAATGTAGCAACCATGGTGACTGAACACTGCTGAACATGATAAACAGCTGTTACATCAACATGCTGTGCTCAACAGCAACTATCAAGCAACAACCAATCCCCATGTGCTGTCTTGCTGATCTAGTGATAATGAACACGACTGTGCAGTTGCAGTATATCCCACTACCAGTGCGGCAGTGGGCATTGCTCGTGCCTGACATGCTCAGGCAACTAGTGGCGTAGCAGCACTGCCAGCAACACTGTCACAGTGCAGTGCATTGTCTGCACTTCTGCCGTCAAGTGGCATCCAGTGCATTGGGTTCTACTGCATGGCACATCAGTGGCACCAGACTGGGTGGTCACAGCACCTCATGTCAGGGAACTTGGCGTCCACCACAGGGTGCCCAAGCGCCGGGCTGCCAATGACAGCAGGCGCCGCCTGAGGCGCAGGCAGCTGCTGCTGCTGCTGTTGCTGTTGCTGCTGCTTCTTGGCCTGGGTGTGTTGCCAACACGTGTTGCATACATGCACAGCAGCAGGTATACACAGCAGGCAATGGTGGCAATTGTGAGACCAACCGCGGCGTAGAAGATCAGCCTCCGCAGCAGCTGCTGATTTGTGCTACACCTGATAAGTCAAGCTGGACCTGCTAATCCATATCATATGAAAGTTTCAACAAGTGACAGCAAGAACAGGATAAGTGGGAGTGCTGATCACCAGCGTGATGCTCGGACCAGACTGTCTTTGAGTTTGCTTAATAGAAGCTTCATGACAGATGCGGCACATGCACCTGATTTGCTTGCTGGTCCCTGCGCAGCAGGGCCGCACCTTGATTGACCTTCGCTTGTGCCACCACTTCCAGCAGGTGTACGCTGCTCCCAGCAGCGCAGCAAGCACGCCAACGCCGCCAGATGCTGCACCCACGATGCCGCCAGTTGACCAGCTTGTGCTGCCAGCAGCAACGGCAGGGTCAGCTGCTGCTGCGGCAGACGTAGTACTAGTGGTGTTGCTTGCGCTGGGAGTGACTGCAGTCCCCGTCTCACTGCTGCTCCCGTCATCTGCAGTGCGACTGTCCGCTGCATTGGCTATCTCAACCAGGTGTGCCAGTTCAGCCAAGTGTGTGCTGCCAGCATCACTATCAGCAGCAGGCTGCGTGCAGTTACCCCAGTGAGGCATGCAGCCCTTGCTCACTCTGCAGAAGGCATCAGCCACACCACACCAGCCAAGTGTTGCTGAGCAGCACTGGCTGCCGGGGCACTTTGCGTTGTGCTGAGGGCCATATGCCCCCCACTCATCCGCTGTTTGTGGTGGGTTGTCTGTTACTGTTGAAGGAGGGTCGGGTGCCGGAGCTGATCCTGCTGGCACTGTGGGTACTACTTCCGTTTTCAGATCGGCGGGCTGTGCAGGGCCTGTGCATGGTGACCAGCACGCGTAGATGTGAGTTGCCCTGCAGCTCTGCTGTAAAGTGATACATACTGTGGAGTGAGCACTGAGATCAGCTGCAATGCATTCTGCTCAACTTGCAAAGGCAATTGCCATCGCCAGAAAGCTGTGGCGGCTGTAGCAGCAGTGGGTGGCTCACTCTTGCAGCATCTGACATGCCTGTGTACACATGCACACCCAGCTCGTGATGTTACCCAGGTGAACTGCTGCAGTTACATATAGCATCGCTCTCGAGCTGACGCCTGCCAATCTGTCTGAATTTGAATGCACGCGTGCTGACGCCAGTGGACCCACCCACCTGTTCGTTTCACGTACAGCGATGTGTCGGGCCTGGGCGATGCAGGGCCGGTGAATGCCTTGAGGTACGCACCAGGCGCACCGTGTCGGCTGCCTGTCACAAAGGCAAGGCACCTGGCGTCGTCATTGCATGCATCTGCAGCAGCGTTCAGCCCACCGCTGACGAAGCAGAAGGGCTTTTCAGCGCCGCCGGCCTGCTTCTCTTTGTAGTTGCAGCTGAAGTCGCCGATGCCGTTGAGGTCTGTCCTGGCATGGAAGTCAAACTCAGCAGCTGCACCTGCAGCGGCCGCTGCAACGCAAGAGGCAGCAGCAGCAAGAACAGAGTACACAGCTGGTGTCAGCTGCAGCTCTTACGGGGCATCTGCATCGGCAAGTTGTGTGCTGCATTGTCCTTGCTTCAATTGATCGACATGACTCATGGTTACGTCACGGTTGGTTGTACAAGGCATCAGCAAGCAGCTTTATGGCTCACACAGGAGAATTGGAAACAGCCATATATCAATGTCTATACTGTTGACCTCAAAAATCTTGCCTGTGCAGTCTGGCTGTGAGGGCAGGCAGTACAGCGTCTCGGGCTGGCTGCGGTACTGCGCTGTTACAGCCACTGACGCCTTGATGTAGCCACACTTGTCATCTTCCATGACAAACCCTACGCACTGGCTGTGGGCTCTGCAGGCGTCTGCCACTGCTGCTGTGCCTCCGCAAATCTTGCTGGCCTTCTTTCACGAACGTGCTCTCAGGCTGGCCGCAGTCAATGTCATGGCGGTCGACGCTGGTGCGAGGCAGCACCACAAACTCTGCAGCAGCCGGCACCAAGCACGGTTTCACATGTTTGACCAGCAACCATCAGACATAAGATGCTCGCCGATAAAGTATAACTTTGAAGCTTGATGGTGGCACATGCTTCGGGCCTGAAGACCACTGGTCTGTAATCACGTGACCACGCAACAAGTACTGCTGCCAACCACCAGCTGCCTATGCATATTGAACATGCTGTGGGAACGCACACATCATTGAGCTTCCTATGGCTGTGATGCTTACCAGCTACTGCTGTTCCTTGCAGTTGGTGTCTGCTGCTGCTGCTGCTGCTAATGAGCATCCTGTGCCGCAGCAGTACATGCCTGCTGCTGCCACTGGCAACAGCAGCAGGTGTTTCCAGTGAAATCACCTGCGACGGTAATCAATAGGTCGGAGAGGTTTCAGTGAGTGATGTTGTTGTTCCCCCGAGTATCTGCAACAGGAAATACGGGTGCTTCATGTGTGGCGAGTTTTTGTCTCACCAGCACGCCCAATAGCAGCAGCCACTGTCGCTGCAATCTGAACTTCAGTACAATGGTTTGCGGAGTTACTGTATCTACTGCCGTCACGCCCATCTGGTGCTGCAAGAAGCGGAGGCGTCGTGTCGTAGAGAATGGCGCACGGGTACTGACAGTTGTCGCACTCAAACCTGTTTGTAGGAGGTTTCACTGGTGTTTGAGCTCACTTGCAAAGAAAACCAGTGTGTATGTGGTGCCAAGTTCGGCCTGTGCAGACTCTGCAGTAAGTTACTGAAGGTCACTGCCAGGTCGGGTGACCTTCGCTGTAGCAGTTGACTTTGGGCTTGCACGAGACCAACGCAAGGCCAAAGGTGGGTTCACAGTTCGCATCAGCCCAAAATGTTGCCTCCTTAACGGCAGTAGCAGCCACATGCTTGCAGAAGCACAGCACAGTCACAGCACAGCTGCAGTCACCCGGTGCTGGCAGCCGCTGTGCCGGCCGACAAGTTGTCGGCCGCCGACAGCGACTGCAGACACTCCCTGCTTGCTCAAAGAAAAGATGGGTGTTACAAGATCAGCACCAGCAACTACAATGTAACACAACCTCCTGACAAGTTGTCGGCCGCCGACAGCGGCTGCAGACACTCCCTGCTTGCTCAAAGAAAAGATGGGTGTTACAAGATCAGCACCAGCAACTACAATATAACACAACCTCCTGGCAAGCTTGCAACTTTCGTGCAACTTGCACGGCCACAGTGGCCAGAACAGCAAAATCATCGGCGTGCAGCCGTTACAACCGTTGTGACAGTCAACCTGCTGAAAACACATCACGGCTGGAAGAGTATTGTGTCCCACTGACACATCAACAAATACTGCACAGCAAGGGCACACGCAACGCCGGCCGAGCAACCCCCAGAGCATCAGGCTCATGGAGGACACTGCAGCTTTGAAACACGCAGTGCAAGCGCCTCCCAGCAACTGACAGCGGCAACACTTTACTAAAAGTGAACACAGTGAACTGAACCATCAAGCAACCATCCTTGTCAGCCGCAGCACAGCTCCACCTCCTTCGACCAGTCCCAACGATGCCCAGCACACGCACCAAAAGAAAATGCACCTAATGCGCACGTGTTCTGCGCATGCCGCATTGTGCAACCACAGCCTCTGCATGCAGGCCTCAATCACGGACACCATGCCACAGCAGCTGAAGCTGCACACATTCACGACGCCTTGTGTACGCCACAGTAACACTGCTGCCCAATGGCACTGGGATACCTAATCTATGTGATACGCAGTGCTTCTGTGAAGCCACAGGTGCTGCCTGTAGCGACAGTCTTCAGTTCACAGATGAACCCCGCAACAAGCACACAAAGAGCAGCGCTGCAACGCACTGCGCTGCCCCTGCCTTGAACCCCTCAACAAGCGTGACACACACAGCCAACTTGATGACATACATGCATGACGGCTGCTGCTTGCCTCTTCAATGCACTGGTCCGCATCATGTTCACAAGCCTGTGTAGTGTACAGCGGCCCTGCTCAGCAGCAGGCGATCCAGCCTGCAGGAGGTGCCCTGGTGGCACTGCCACCACACTCTCTGCCACACCCCGACCCACATCTGCGCACAGACTCAACAGCGCGCAATCTAATGTGTGTATGTCAAAAAGTAAAAGAGCCAGTGGTGCGCTAGAAGCACCACGAACCTGTGCCACAGCCCAGCTCACACCTGCGCACAAACTCAACAGCGCGCAAATCAACATATGTATGTAAAGGGGCCGGTGGTACACCAGGAGCACCACGGACCTCTGCCGCAGCCCAGCCCGCACCCTGGCACTTGCCAACTGCACACAGACTCAACTGAAAGCTTGACCAAGCTGGACAAACGCCAGTATCTGATCTCAAGGGGGGCTGGTCATATGCCAGCCTGCAAGTGCAGACACTTAAACAACTGTGCATGAGCGCAGGCAGGCCACTCATCCATACCGCCAACCAACCTGTGTCCACCCACCAGACTACCCAAGTGCCATATAGGTACGTGCACATCTAGAAAAGCCCAAGCAACCACAGGCATGCTGACAACACATAGATATGAAGTTGAAGGCATGTGTGCATGTATATCAGTGCGATGACACCCGTGCTGCTGCGAGCAGCCCAAAAACACAACAGAAATCAGTGTTACAGAAGTGGGCACATCCTGAAACCAGCCAGTTGGCGCAACCTAAGGCGCGTCAGCAGTAGAAAACAACACCACAGAGCCAAGACACAGCTGCAGCGCAAGAAGCACAGCAGCAAGTGAAGAACAGCTGCATGTGGTCCTACCACGTACCAGCTGTCAAGCAGAAGTATGTGCTGCCGACCCTCCTGCCACCCCATGTGCAGCTTGCACAGCACACTGCCACTGCTGACACCTTGGCGGAAGCATCAGAATGTACGGACAGAGAAGGCAGTTTACAATAGTAGTAGTCAACAGGTACGCAATGACAACAACTAGCCAAGCAGTCAGAAGTGTTTCATTCCTGTTATCAAGACAGCTGCATGTGTTGCAACATAGGCAGCACCACACCATACGACAATCAAGTTCAGGGGCAAGGCAGCAGGCTCAATACACATGGCCTGATGCTGCACAGCAGCACAGCTGTACACAGGGCAACAAGCTGTTGCTGCACTAGGCAGAAGCAAAAACAGAAGGAAAGCAACCATCGAGTACCACACTCACTCAAAAGCTGTGCTGCTGATATAATAGCATCAGCAGCAGAGTCCCAACCCTCATATGTGCTCAGCACAGGAACATATGCCAAGGACAGCAACAAGATGCGCTAACACGCATATGCTGATTGGCCCCCGTGCAGATTACAGCAGAGCAGACACATTGCCTGTCTGGAAACTCTAGTTTAGCCTCAAGCTGTCAACTTTACCCTCAGCTGGGTAGCTGGGTAAAAGTGTCAGAGTGCTTCGCAATATGCAACCATACCAAAACCATGCTGAACAACACAACGCATGCAGTCATTCTTTTTTTGGCTGTCACCATAGATGCACATGGGACAGGGCTTTTCAAAGTGTGCAGCAGCGCAACTGACAGAGACACGCCACTGCAGCACACACACCGCCCATTGCTGCTCATTTACAGACAGGCTCGATTCTTGCGAGCATGCAGACTCCCTGCTCCCCGCCCGGCATTTCAGCCGGGCACACACATACATGTGAACGGTTGGTGCGCTTTGCACGCGCAAAATGAGAACGTTGCACCACCCCGCTGTCATAGTATACATGTGCACAGCACAATGCAGATGCCGCGCACTGGCTCATCCTCCACCTGCGCCAATCAACCATCACAGCCACCGCTGTACAATCGTAGCAACAACCTCAGCTCAGTTCCATACTACAGTCACCACCGTCATCCTGCACACCTCATCACCCACCATCAAGGCTGCAACAATCAACTCTCGCCATCTCGTCAATCAATCGTCAGCATCACTCACACCACACACAAATAGCACGCCACCAGCCGTGGCTTGCTACACTTGCGCGCTACTAAGCGAAACAACCACCACACACATCAGCACGCTACTAAGCGTAACAACCACGCCGCTTATGTGCGCCTCTTCTTGTAGCCCTTGTGCCCCAGGCACCAGCCCTGGTGCCCAGCCGGCCGCGTGCAGCCGACTGTGCGCGGGCACAGCAGGAAGCCGCCAGCATGCAGCGCGCCATTCTCGCCAGCGTCAGGCACCACTGGCACTAGCAGCGCCTCACCCTCAGGGGCGTTGCCTGTGGCCACTGCTGCTGCTGCTGGCTCCTGCAGCTCAAACAGCGCATCCGAGCGCGTCTTGAGCATGAGTGCTGCAGCAGGCAGCTGCACGTGCGCCATCAGGGGGTCGTCCAGGTGTGCTGCGAAAGGGTTGTCGCTGTTCATGACCAGCAGCTGGCAGGGGCTGGTGGGGATGAACGTGCCGGACACCTGTGGCATGCTGGTCACTGGGATGGCCGTCATCACAGTGCTGCAGGAGGGCTGCTGCTGCTGGCTGGACTGCTGCTGCTGCACAGGTGCAGCGGCAGGCAGCTGCTGCTGCTGCTCCACCTTTACAACTGCCGGCTGCTGCTGCTGAGCAGCAGAGGGCTGCTCAGAAGCTGCTGCAGCTGCCTCAGCAGCAGCAATCACAGCGCCCTTGCCGCCACAGCTGCGCGGAGGCGAGGCAGCAGCAGGCTTTGCTGCCGCTGGCTGCTGCTGCTGCTGCACGTTCTTGAAGGTGAAGGCACTGTAAGTGGGGCGTGCTGCGGCTGCCTTTGCTGCTGGTGTGTTCCACTCCAGCCAGAAGCGGCCGTCCTCTGAGGCCATCACTGCCACTGCATCACCTGTGGTCAGCTTGTACTGCTTCAGCATTTCCCCGACCTGCTCCAGCACGTACACGGGCTTGGGGTTGGCGCCGTTGGCCCAGGCCTTGATCACCAGGGGCCAGGACGCGCCATGCGGGTCAGTCGCCGACAGGTTGAACACCTGAGCGTGTGACAGCTGCGGCAGGTTGGCCTCAACAGCAATGCGCGGCAGGATGATGCGCTTGCTGTTGGCGTCTGACTTGGTCAGCACCTTGGCCACCAGGATGGCCTTGACGATACTGTTGTCGGCTGCTGCTGCGGCCTTGCTGCTGCTGGCAGCAGCACCTGCGGCCTGGCGCTGCTGCTGGTCAGACACGCCAGCAGCATCGCTGGTGCGTGCGCCACGGCTGGTGGCGGTTGCTGCTGCTGCTGTGCCGCTGGCTGTTGTTACAACTGTGCTGCTGGGAACCTCGACCAGGTCGTTGGGTGAGGAGGTGACCTCTTCGTCATCGGTGCGCCTGCGCTTGCTGGGCATCGGCAGGGTTGCTGCGCTGTTGGTGTCATCATCGTCGTCTGCTGCTGCTGCCGCTGCTACTGCTGCGCGGGTGGCAGGTGCAGGCATGGGCATAGATGTGATGACCGCCCTGTGGAAGCGGGGCTGCTGCTGGTTCAAGCTCTGCAGAGCCTGCTGAGGGGCAACAGCACTGGCACAGGCCTGATGGGCCTGCTGCTGCAGCGGTGAGGAGAGGCCTGACAGCTGCGACGCCACCGTCTCGCGGGTCTCGCTAAGGATAGGCTCTACTGCGGCGTGCTGTGCCTTTTGGAAGCTGAGCACGCCCGGTAAGTCGTTCATACGGTCGGGCCCGCACAGGCCCTGCTGCTGCTGGCCTGGCGCGCCCCTGAACAGCTCTGCGATGGCGGGGTCCTCGTCACAACTGTTCAACACCCCTGTGCGTCAGCAAAAACGGCAACAGCAAGGCGGAAGCTAGTTGAGTACAAGGAACGCTGGTGACTTCAGCATACAGACACATGGCTCACAGGTGCAAGATGCAGCAGCAGTTGATCAGCAACGAAGCATGCCCAACAACACGCATAGACACCAGAGCTAGCGGGCTGCTGCTCAATCAACAAACAGGTCGTGTAAGCCTGCTCACCTGTGTCTTTCAAGAAGCTCAGGAACTCCTGATCGAGGAAGGAAGTATTGCTGGCTTTGCGTTTCCTGCGGAGTGCGACGCTAATGTCAGGAAGCTGCACAGCAGGGACAGCAAGGCCTACAGCTGTGTGCGACAGGTACCTGCCCAGCGCGCAGAACTCACCTGATGCTTGTGGCTCCTAAACAGTTGACTGCACTGCTGCCAACGTCAAGGAAGTGAGACTCAACCATATACAAAAGGGAACAAGACTGGCTCTTGGCTAAGGTGATGAATTGCTCGCAAACTCAATTGGGATATAGATGGTCGATTTGGATAGAAGATGGGATCGAAACTGTTACAAATTTGAGCGCATCGCTCCTAAAGCACACGCAACGCACATTCAGGAATGCCTGACGCGGTTTAGGGCTCTCGGGCAGCTTCCTGCGATAGGAACTCGTCGAAGCAAGCGTTCCATGGCGCAGACGACCTCTTGATAACAATTTAATTCACCATCAAACCACAGTTCTTGAGTTTCTTGGCCATATGGAAAAGGAGTCAGGAACGTCTTGGAAGGTGGCAGAAGAACTTTGACAACACCTGCTCGCAACCGCATGCAAGCTTCAAAATGCGAAAATACATAGTTACAGTCGCTTTAATACAATATAAGGGGCATCGAACAGCTGGAAAGGGGTGACAGCATGTACTGCCAGCAGTGCAGGCACGGCACGCAGGACGGTGCGGGTGCCGGCCCCACAAATCAGCGTGTACAGGCAGATGCAAACCCGACATCAGAATCCGATCACCGCAATTGATGGCGTGCGTGCTCAAGGTAAATGGCACTTCACACGT
>CADDIJ020000926.1:0-45990 GCA_902809745.2 Tetradesmus lagerheimii | reverse complement strand
ATACCATTTGATAGATAGATAGAGGGGTTACACGGTGTGTTCATGCGGCATACGCCACCACAGACACCTGGTAAAATAGGAAGCTGCATCATCATCATCATCATGTTACCCATTAAGCCATAGCATCAATAGGAAGCTGCATGGCCCCATACCGAGAGAGGTCTGTTACAGGGGTGGGCAAGCTATCGCCCTAGAGCGAGTCACTTGCCCCTCTTTCAGCTCACATATCATGAGAACCCGATAGCAAGCCACAAGATGCCCATACCATGTGTTAGTTACAAAATAACATATCACAGTATGTAACATGCCTGTTTGTCAGCCTTGATAGCCAATGTGTGGTAAAAGCAGGTGCCAGGCCTTCAGCAGCAGAAGGTACCCAGGTCGAACCTGGGTGTCTGCGCTCTTTTTGCCCGCACTGCGCCAGGCTGGCGGGACACGGTGGTTAGGCCTTGATGTGGCCCTGCAGCCCCTATACATAAGCAGGTTGACTTTAAAAGCTGCCAATCAACCCATCTGAGCATATTACATCAGCCTGCGCTGGCAGCGCGGCCAAAAAAGGCTCCAGAAAAAAGTTGGAGAAAAAAAGGTCAACCCTGTCAGACCCCTCAGACCCCCCCTCCCCCCCCCCTTCGGCAAGGTCCATAACTTTCTTTCTAGAGCTGTCAAAACACACACACATATATATATAGAGAGTATATATATAGAGAGAGAGAGTATATATAGAGAGAGTATATATATAGAGTATATATATAGAGTATATATATGGAGAGAGAGTATATATATAGAGAGAGTATATAGAGTGTATATATATAAAAAATAAATAATCATTGTGCAAAGTATCAGGCCCAAGTCCAGGATGGTGTCCTGAGCTGATGGACTGCCCCCCCTGCATGTGCCAGAAGTTTATGCGCCAAGCGCAGCCCAAGTCCACAGAACACACAGTGTGTGACACCTGCATCTTCCAGCAGGCCTAATTACTGTTGGCAACACTGGCTACTCAGGAGTGGTCACTGAATGTACTCAGCGACGCAGTATGCAACTGAACACATACACATATCAGCGACACACAACGAATTCGCATACATACGCCATACACACGTACACATGAGAGCACACACGTCAGGCTCGAGCCTGTCGCAGTGTGACAAGCTCGTCACCTGATGCTACTGCTTGCTATCAGCAGCTGCATCTGCAACCCGTGGCACCTGCACAGCCGCCAGCAGCCTAGCTGCCTCCACGCCTGCACGGCGGGTCTGCCAGGGCACCTGCTTCTCCTGCTGCTGCTGCTGCTGGTGGTCAGGTCCTGAGCTGCTGACCGCCCGCGGCGCTTCTTGGGCACTGCTGGAAGGCGGGCTGATTGACAACTGCTCAGCAGACGGATCCATCTGCTCTTGCTGCTGCTGCTGCTGCAGTTGCTCCTGCTGCTGTCGTTGCTCTGGCTGCTGTTGCGGCTGCTGCCCATGCTCCTGCTCCTGCTCCTGCTCCTGCCGCTGTTCCTGCACCACCAGCCGTTGGAGCCCACTGCTGGTCGCTGCCAGCTGAGCCTGCGCTGCTGCCTCTGCTGCTGCTGCAGCTGACTCGGCTGCTTCCTGTGCTTCCAGTGCTGCCAGGCTGGCATCGCTGGCGCCCTTTTTCTTCTTGAGGATGTACAGCTCGATGGCTGGGTGGCAGAAGTCCGGGTCCTGTTTTGCGAGTGGCACCTTTTTGAACGTGAAGGCCTTGCTGAAGAGGCCGGTGAATGCAGACTGCACACTCTCACTGCGGCGCTCATTGGCGATGATGACTGCACCAGAACACAGACAGACAAAAGTTGCAGTACTGCAGTGTCAGCACAGCTTGCTGGGAAAAGCGTTTTCCTGCGGCATGATTGTGATACAGGCATAGTGCTGCGCACGCAGCACATGATGACAGTTTGCGGCAGATGCGCCCCCACAAGCTATGCATGTTGCTGAAACCACCAGCTGCAGCCTGGCTGACGAATCATAAACACGCCTCCCAGCACCATCCAACCCACTTCAGCAATCAGCGGCACACCACACACAGCTCACTTCTGCTGCGCCCATTGCAGATTGCCAGCACAAACGTGTATAGCTGCCAGCACACGCATGCTACCAAGATCAGCTCGTTGTTTCCGCTCAGTTTTTCCTACAGCCAGCCCAACCGCAGGCTCCCGCCTCACTTGTGCTGCGCTCGTTGGTGATTGCCAGCATCACCCTGTACAGGTGCCTCAGCAGCGTCTCATGGTAGATGCAGTCCGCGGCAAGCACGTAGTCAAACGGCGGCGGGCTCAGCGCCGCATAATGCTGCGGCTGCGTCCAGTCCAGCTCAGCCAATGACACGCTGCCACAGCTGGCCAGGTGAGACTCACTGCCAGCAGCTGTTGGAGGGAAGAGATTGGGCAGAACAGGGAGCACAGGCAGGGGCAGAGTGGGTGGCCAGCCTATGCAGTGCACACACTGACACAGCTGGCCAGGTGAGACTCGCTTCCAGCAGCTGTTGAGCGGCAGAGATTGGGCAGGAAAGGGAGCAAAGGCAAGGACAGAGTGAGTGGCCAGCAAATGCGGTGTACTCACTGATGCAGCTGGCACCACTGCCTGCATCTGGAGGCCGGACGAGTGTGTGTGGGACCGAAATAGCAGGCGCAGGAAAGAAACAGCCTGAGTTATACGTGTAAGCTGCTGCGGGTGTCGAGCAGCTGACATGAGGGGTTGCTGGCGGTTCAAACTAGCTGCCAGCAGTGTGCTGCCGATGCGACCGCTGCTGCCACTGCCGCATCCCACCTCGCAGCGCTGCCGCGGAGAGGTTGTTGTCGTAGTTGCGCTGCAGCAGCGGCATCACCTCCGCTACGTCAGTCAGCAGCACGTTGGCACCTACAGGGCAGCAAACATGCACAGGGAGCAACTGTTGCACCTGTACTGCGTACAGGGAAAGGCCTCAGACACAGACTAGCAGCGTGATAGATTATTGGCTGGCAGTGTGTACAGCAGCATCCGCAGAGGTGCATGAAATCAAACTGGATGATGGCCCGTTCTGCTGCTGCCAAACACACCTATATAGATTGCTGCCTAATTCATATCTTTGCTGTTGCCAACATTGAATGTTCGGCTTGCTCTTACATCCTGTTCCTGTGCAGCTGCACCTGTCGATGCAATGCTAAGCAAGACTATGCGTTAACCGCTGCCGAGGGGCAGCTGCTGCTGCCACCACTTGCTAACCACCAGTGCTGGCCCGAGTAGGCATGTCAAGCCATCGCTGCTGTGCTGCGTACTGGCGCCACCACCACCAAGGAACAGCTGCCCCTGCCTGGTGCTTGGTCCAATTCCTACGCCCCCATCAGCACAAAGGCAAGCCTTGCCAGCTGAATGAGCACGCTGCTACGAGTGCTACCACCACATGCAGCCACAGACGAACTGCCACAGCGCACGCATCAATGACAACTGCGGCCAGCCCCGCAAGCAGCACACCTGCACTGCTGCTGCTGCCGCTGTTACTTCTGCTGTTACTGCTGCAATGCTGGTGCTTGTTGCGTGCAGCCACTGTCGTCACTGCCGTCACTGCCCACCTATGAGTGCGAAGGCCAGCCCTGCCAGCCCTATGCCTGCGCCCAGCTCAATGGCGCGCTTGCCGCTGGCCTTGGGCCGGCTGAACTCGCCCTTGCGCATGTTCTGTTGCGCGACAGGCAGGCAGGGCAGGGCAGCAGGCAGGCAGCTGAGAATGAAACGGCTGAGGTGACAGGCGGCATTGGACCTTAGCTACTTTCCAGGCACACACCTGCAGGCCAACACCAGGCGCTGATGGGTGTGCCAAATGGACCTCGCAAGGACCACATACGTATATATATATAGCTGCACACACTGCTGTTGCTGTACAGCTGCACACACTGCTGTTGCTGTACAGCTGCACACACTGCTGTTGCTGTACAGCTGCACACACTGCTGTTGCTGTACAGCTGCACACACTGCTGTTGCTGTACAGCTGCACACACTGCTGTTGCTGTGCAGCTGCACACACTGCTGTTGCTGTGCAGCTGCACACACTGCTGTTGCTGTACAGCTGCACACACTGCTGTTGCTGTGCAGCTGCACACACTGCTGTTGCTGTGCAGCTGCACACACTGCTGTTGCTGTACAGCTGCACACACTGCTGTTGCTGTGCAGCTGCACCGCGCATACTGTTGCGCAGCGCGGCTTCTTTTTTACCTGCTGTTGCGCGCGGCTGCCGCTACTGTTGTACCAATACAGCTGCACACACTGCTGTTGCTGTACAGCTGCACACACTGCTGTTGCTGTACAGCTGCACACACTGCTGTTGCTGTACAGCTGCACACACTGCTGTTGCTGTGCAGCTGCACACACTGCTGTTGCTGTGCAGCTGCACACACTGCTGTTGCTGTGCAGCTGCACACACTGCTGTTGCTGTACAGCTGCACACACTGCTGTTGCTGTACAGCTGCACACACTGCTGTTGCTGTACAGCTGCACACACTGCTGTTGCTGTGCAGCTGCACACACTGCTGTTGCTGTACAGCTGCACACACTGCTGTTGCTGTACAGCTGCACACACTGCTGTTGCTGTACAGCTGCACACACTGCTGTTGCTGTACAGCTGCACACACTGCTGTTGCTGTACAGCTGCACACACTGCTGTTGCTGTACAGCTGCACACACTGCTGTTGCTGTACAGCTGCACACACTGCTGTTGCTGTACAGCTGCACACACTGCTGTTGCTGTACAGCTGCACACACTGCTGTTGCTGTGCAGCTGCACGCCCGCCCTGTGTGCATCATCTAAGTGTGGCATCCAATGCTAGGGTATGCTATCGCATGCCATTGCCGCTGTAGGCCTGCCCCCTGTGCCGCAGCACACAGCACGACTCTGGCGAATGCAGCTGGAACCTGCTGTCCCTAGTACCTTTCAAAAAGATTTGGGCAGCACAGCACAACTGTGGTGCATGCAGCTGGCACCTACATACAATGGTAATTCTGCTATCACATGCCATTGCTGCTGTCCCTACTACCTTTTCAAAGAACTTGGCCAGCACGATGCTTGCGTCCCAAAGTGTGGTGCCCAGGTGCTCAGAGCTGGGGTCCTGCGCCAGACGCAAGTTGACCCTGCAACAGCAGCAGGAGCAGCAGCAGCATCACGAGCAGCCGGATGTTGCGGCGCTGCTGTCGGCATGTGCGCAGTGCACTCACTGCTGCTGGTGCTGTGACTTGACGGCTCTGCTGTGACTGCAAGGCAGCTGCCAGGCACTGGGGCCCTGCAACATCACATGCTTAGCTAGGCTGTGCATAATCAGATTTAGAGTGTGATGACTCAGATTTCCCAGATACAGGCTCAACTACTTGTAGCTCAGCATTCTAGCTAAGCTGCCAGCTGCTGCTGCCGCTGCTGCTGCTGCTGCCGCTGCTGCTGCTGCTGCTGCTGGTGCTGGTGCCCCTCCTGTTACTGCTCCGGCCCTCTCAGCCTGCTGCTGCAGTGTGCGTACCCAAGGACCTCTTGCTCTACGATGGTGCTGAAATGAGTGTTCCAACGCTCGAAGGCCTTGGTATCGGCGTTAGAGCCCATGTTGTGGGCGGTAACTTGCTGTGTGTGTGTGCGTGCTACGTATGATGATAGTGCGAACGGACAACCAGTCAGTATAAAGATTCAACCTTTCAAACTCGTGATGTATAGAGGGTGATCCCCCCTCTGGAACGGGCTGATGGCATGTCATTGTCATCAAGGCTGCACCGGTCAAGCTGCAAGTCCAGTGTGACATTCAGCAACCATGGATCTTGAATGAAGTCAATCAACCCATGATAAAGCAGTAAAACTGCTTCAGCACTCGATGGCCCTCCGACAGCCCCCCCAACACTCACGTCCACCCATTCCTAAATATATCAGGCTGGCGCCAACTAGCATACAGTGGTGCACATGTTCTGCAGCAGTGCACATGGCATCGTCCTGGAGTTTCTGCTTACACTATCACCGTAAGTTTTTACTTTTGTAAGGTGTCTATACTCTGAACGTGTGTCTGCCAGCTTGTGAATCACCTCTCACCCTGCCACCTCCTCGAGGTTCAGCATAAAACACGTTGACAAGTGACTGCAAGTACCGATGGGCGTCATATATCAAAAAAGGGTGGATATTACATGGCGGCAGCGTACCAATGTTTGGCAGAGCTGCAGATTTGCACGGACACCCATCCCATCTCAGGGGCACGGCCTGCCAGCCCAGGCTGTGCTGCAGGTTGCTTTGGCATGTGCTGAAGGTAAAATTTGTTTGTGACGCAGCTGGTCATAATATGGCAAGTGGTTACGGACACCATGGCATTGCAGACAGAATATCTGCAGTGAGGAAGGCCAACCAACACCAGCTGTCAGTCATCATGAAATGTGCCACTCCGCGGGCACAGCAGCCGTCGTGTTGTACGCATGCACTTTAATCGGAATAGCGTGTTGCCGGCATATTTTCACACTTTTCATCATCAGAGAAACGCACGGCAGCAAACATGCGAGTCCAAGTCGGAGCAGTTGTAATGCTTGGGGCCCTGCTGGCGCTAGCACAGCATGTACAGGTGACCAAAGATGCACTTTTAGCCTTCAGGTTGCAATGGAATATGCTGTGCTGCCGCTGCACTTGAAATCGCTTCGATGGGCAAGATGGGCTTCCGGCAAGGCTACAAGGCTAACAACATGCGATCTGCAGGCACAACCAAGCGTATCTTTCAACTGGCTCAGAAACAACGAACGCACAACGTGAGCAGGGGCAGGGTGCAGAAGCAGCAGCATCAGCAACAATAAACAGGTGCAGCAGCAGCAGCAGCAGCAGCTGCTGCACTGCAGAAGGCATGGCTAACCTAGAGATGTTGGCTTTGTCGAGCCTGCTAAGGTTTCTTAAACTTGCTCGCAACAGCTGCCTGTACGCTGTGATGCACGTAAACTTGTTTCTGTGGCGGTGTCCAATGAAAAGCCTCCTGGCACCCTTAACTCGCCCCTGCTGTTGGTGACACCATGCGCTGCAGTTGGATAAAGCTGCTGAATACGCTGGATATAACAGAGCAGAACATACCAAGCAATGCCTCAATGACAGTGCTGATCCCTTCAGATAAGGTAAGCTGGCCGTAGCAGCTGTGCAAGCAACAGTCCAGCTGGCAGCAGCAGCAGCAGTACACCACACAGTGGTGTGCTGCTGTGCTGGGCTGAGCAGATCACATTGTGCTGTTACATGCAGCAGCTGCGGTGGTTCGAAGCAGTAGATGCCAACAGCACCTGCAGGCAGGCAGCTGCTGCAGACAGCCTTTGGCAGCTGTACATCAAGTGCTGCAAGACTGCTGGCTTGGCCTGCATCAGCGCTGCTACAGCAAGCACAGCCTGACACCCAGAAACAGCAGCAACGTCATTGTGGTATAGCGCACCTGTTCCAGCAATAACAACAGCGCCCTGTGTTGCTTGTGTGCCTGCCATGGCTCGTTTCTCAGGTTGTCGTGGCCTTCTTGTCGAAGCTGGGCATGAGTGAGGACGCGTTCATCAAGCAGCAAGTTGTGGTATAGCGCACCATCAACCACTGCACTGTGTGTGTTTTTGTCTCTTTCAGGCTGTGGCGACCTTCCTATTGAAGCTGGGCATGAGTGAGGACGCGTTCATCAAGCGCAAGGAGCTGGTGGACCTGGTCACAGCATACCACGTCATCCCAGGTACGTTGCGGTTACACACCAACACTGGCAGCATACCATAGCTGCAGCATAACATAGCTGGTGGACCTGGTCACAGCATACCACGTCATCCCAGGTACACTGCAGTTACACACCAACACTTGCAGCGCACCAACAGCTGCAGCAGCAGCAGCAGCAGCAGCACAGATAGCTGCAGTGCTGGCGTGCCATAGAACCGCATGCAAGCTGTGCTGGTGTGGCGTCTTGGCTGCTCTATCCTCATCTTCATCTGCTGTTGTTGCTGCTGCCGCAGGCTTCCAGGCGAAGGGCCCCCTAGACATCCCTGAGAACCCCACACTGGCCGTGTCAGGTGGGCACACTGGCACGTCCAATAGGCAGCAACAGGAGGCAGCAGCAGCGGCAGCAGAAGCCAGCAGCAAAAGCCAGCTGCAGCAGCAGTAGACCTGAGCGGCAGCAGCAGCAGCAGCACCACCAAAGAATCCCATTTTAACAAGTTGTACATAGTTCTGCAGCAGCAGCAGCAGGAGGCTGCCAAAGCTGAGCAGCAGGAACAGCAGCAGCTGCGGTGTGCCCAGAGCTCCCCCCAGTTCTCATGGTCGCAAAAGCAACAGCTGCCAAGCTGCCGGCACATCACGCAACCACCAGGTCTGCCTTTGGAACGCTCATGGGCGCTGCTTATATCCTGCCACTCGCTACCTCTGCACCTCACACCCCTGCTGCTGCTGCCGCCACTCTGCCGCCTGCTGCTGCTGCTGCTGCAGCCGACGTGAACTATGTGCTGCGCTTCTACCGCAACAGCAGCGCAGCCTGGGTGAGGGACGCGCAGGGCAACAACGCGCTGCTGGAGAAGCTGCCGCTGACGTTTGGCCGCATCAGCGTCATCCCCATCAACCGCGTGCTCATGAGCGGAGGGTGAGACGCTGCTTCCTGTTGTGACAAAACACGACCCATAACCAACAATAGCTTGAACTGTACGCCTTCAGTAGCAGTACCCAGTCACACGACTAAAATGCTCTTGAAGTCATCAACAGGGTGCTCATGAGCGGAGGGTGAGCCCGCATGCTGTTGGGCGGCGCGTATATGCAATTGCGATTGCCGTCTTTGCCGTGCACTAAGCAGCCTAGGAGGTCACTTGCGTGCACGGTGCGGGCAAGCAGCAGAGGCCGCTTCTGCTGTTAACAGCCATGCGTCTCCAGGGTTATCCAGCAGCTGCCGTACTCGTCATGAGATGTTGATGCTCTTGGCCGCGAACAAACGTGTATAGCTGGGCTGTCTCTGCTACCTTTTGATCCACGGCAAACACACCTACCTGCCGTGTCATGAAATGCTGATTGATGTATCTGCATATGCTGCTGCTGCTGCTGTCGCAGGTACTTCTTCAATGGACAAGATGCGCTGGGCTACTACCCGCAGTGGTCGCGCGCGTACGCATTCGCCACAGCAGCAGGCTCTCCAGCTGAGGCAGTCGGCGGTGGCGATGTCACCCTGCTGGTGCCAGGTGAGAGGCGCAGTGAGGCTGCAGCAGTGCTGCTGCCGCTCATTGTAGGAGCACTAACTGCACTGGTTACATCGGCTGCGGCAGTTGGCGGTAGCGATGTCACTCTGCTGGTGCCAGGTGAGGCGACTGAAAGGCTGCTGATGGTGGGAGCACTAAATGCACGCTTCTTTGGCACTGGTGTACACTGGTCACACCACCAGTGCTGGAGCCAGGTAGCTGGGTGATGGATGCTGACCATGTTATCATCATCATCATCATCATCATCATCATCATCATCAAATCACCATGTTACTTTGCTGAATGCATGCACATAAGTATTGGACAGTTGGGCACTTTGGCAGCATGGTGGGCATGTATGAATGGCACCTGGTGGTTGCGATGTCACGCTGCTGGTGCCAGGTGTGGTCGTATGGGAGGCTGCATCAGTGCTGCTGCCGCTGATTGCTGGAGCACTGGCTGCACCCTTGTTGGGCACCGATCACACCACCACCAATGTAGGGTGATGAATGCTGGCCATCTGACTGTACTGCGATGCATGCGTATGCATACAATCCCTGCCCAGCTGGGCTTGGCACCTGTTGACAGCATTGTGGAGCAACAATGAAACCTGATTTGTGAGAGCTGCATAGCTGAACTGCAACTGCATCGTGCTTGCTGTTTGCTGCTGCAGACAACAATGCATTTGAGCTTGCGGGCGCGGGCCTCAAGTCGCTCAGCAGCGAGGCCAAGGCTGCGCACGTGCTGTACAGCGCGACCGCCCCCGCCAAGCACATCCCCAGCCAGCTGGCAGCCAGCGGCAGCATGCAGACGCTGCTGCCCAACCACTACCTGCGCGTGCAGATGACTCCAGGGTAAGCTCGTGAGCCTATCTGGGTTGTCTGTAATGCAGTTTATTGCTTCACCAGAATGGCAAGACTGCTATGCCGTGTTTGTGTTTTTCAAAAATAGGCTATTGCGCTGTGCTCAGCCACTACCTGCACGTGCAGATGACACCAGGGTGAGGCCACATGCGGGCTTGTGGGCTTGTAACGCGCAGTTTTGGTGTTGCTTCGTTGGAATGGCAAGACTGCTATGCTGAACCGTGTGGTTGCGCTTTTGCGCTGTGCCAGTTGGTCTGCTGCTGTTGTGTGGCCCACACCTGGCAGGCGCATGCGACAAAGCAGCCGCAGTGTGCAATGCGAACAGGGTGAGGCGCTGCACAGTGTAGGGTGCTGGGTTTGGAGGGTGTGCCATGCAGCACTCGACTGTGTGGAAGGCACTATGTACATACAAGACTTGTTATCATGTGCAGGGACAGTACTGGAAGGGGATGTGGGGCTGCTGTGCTGCATGCACAGCACACCACTGCTTCTGCTGCATTGTCCACAAATGAGTGCAGCCGTCATGATCTGAAATCCAAACTAACGTAGTGTGCACGCATCTGACTACGCAAAGCACTCAGTGGTATCTGTGTCTGTGCTGCTGCTGGCTCTGCTGCAGAACTGCTGGGCAGCCTCCCTTGGTCAAGTTCACGCCCTGCAGGGGCCCTGCAAGCATCTGATTATGCAAAGCAATTACTGATCTTTGCGTCTGTGTTGCGCCTGCTGCAGTGCTGCCGGGCAGCCTCCTGCAGTCAAGTTCACGCCTGAGGAGGGGCCGTCAGCCAGCGTCACCATCTTCAACATCTACGTGGGACGGGTGAGTAGCATGGCAGCAGCAGCAGCAGCAGCATGCTGGCGCGCCCTGGCGGCTGCATGCAGTGGGCGTAACAGTTGCTTAATGAGACGTCAATGCTGTATGCTGGAAGCTGGTGTTGGTGGAACGAGGCTGCCTGGTGTGGCTCAACACGCCAACCAAAAGAGGACTAGCGCGAGTCGACGACTGCAGGGCGTTCAGCAGCAGTGACAACTGTATGCCTGCCACTTGCATTCAAGTCACAAGCACAAAGTTATGTTTGGTGATGGCTGCAAACGTATTGTCGTCTCATGTATTCCTTCGTTTTCATTCCCACCTCACTGCTCAGGGCATCTTCCAGGGCGTTGACCGGCTGCTCAACCCCAGCCTGCCAGGGCAGGGCATTGCTGACGTGAAGCGGCCCAACTGTATGCCTGTCACTCTTGCATTCAAGTCATGACAGCAAAGTTCTGTTTGCTGATGGCTGCAAATGTTTTGCCTTATCCTTTGTTTCCTTTGTTCCCCTGTCTCACTCCCACCTCACTCCTCAGGGCATCTTTCAGGGTGTTGACCGGCTGCTCAAACCCAGCCTGCCAGGCCAGGGCATCGCTGACGTGAAGCGGCCCAAGGCAGTGGCAGCAGCAGCAGGCCGGCGGCTGCTGCAGCAGGCGCAGCAAGGTGTGATGCACAGCACCTGGCTGCCACCATCTGTGTGATGCTTGTGGCATGGATGAACGCTGCCTGGTGCTGGCATCATGCCAGCACCAACATGTTCTGCAATGCGGCATCTACGAAAGCACTCAACACAACACTCGTACACATGTGCACATGCACAAAACTGCAGTACAACACCATTGCTGCTGCTGGTTGTGCAGGTTTACCTGCTGCGGGGAGGTCGCTGCTTGCTGCCAGCTCCAATGGCTTCTACCAGGGCAGCGCCAACACCATCGCTGCCAGCAACACAGCCTCAGCCATCGCAGATGCTGCCAACGGCCGCATCCCAACCAACTATGCCACCAAGTGAGATGCACAGCTCAGGAGCTGATGCCACAATCATGATATGCTGCAACTTTGAGCGCACGTGCTGATGTTGATCACGCTCAGCTGGTCTGCACAGCAAGGATCCGAGGATGCATCCGTGCACTGTCAGCAAGTGCGAGGTGATGCACTGCTGCTGAGCATGCTCGGTGCACCACGAGCTGCTGGGGATGGAAAGAGTGCAGGCACTTGTACGCCAGAAATATGGCCATGCACGATGACCCGCGTCTGTGCTGACGCACCACACCACATACCGCTGAGCAGCAAGCTCATGTGCTCATCCAACCTGCTGCATGCTGCTGCTGCTGCTGCAGGTATGGCTCGTCCATGGTCAAGGCGGCCAAGTGCTACAACTGCGTCATGTGGGCAGATGCAATGTAGGCTTGAGCGCAGCAGCGTGAGCAGCAGCAGCTGGGCCAGCATTGATCAGCAGGAGCATGAGCAGCTGCTGCAGCCTCTGGATTGCGCAGTCGCAGCGCGTGGGCGTCATATCAGCAGTCAGCAGCCTATGCTGCCTGCTGTCCAAGACGATGCAGGTGCAGATTGACTGCTGGTGAGATTGCCTGCGAGATAGCTGGGATTCTGTGTCGTAGGAAGTTTGCTGGTAGATTGGTGTTGCCCATTTCGCCTGTTGTTGTGTTGACTGGTGAGTCATGCCTGCCGCGAGGTAGGGCTGTACGGCACCGTGCTCGCATGCTGTGCTCCCTTTGTGGCGGGTATGGTGTGTGGTGCAGGTTGGCGGAGGTGGATGGGCAGGACAGGAGGCCATCAGCTCAGTGAGCTGGGCGCGAAAGAACATTGTGTGGTGCGCTGTAGAACTGTCAGACAGAGGTGCCGGGTTAGGTTGTGCGTTGGGTAGCAAATTGCAGCTGTGGGTGGACGCTGGTGCTGAAGTAAGCACTGTTTCAAGCATAAATTGGAATGCAAACAGAACAACTTTTGACATTGTGTTGTGGTCAGACAAACAAACAATCAGTCCGTACTGTAGGATATGTGTTACTTGATTACAGTTGATCCACCACTGCAATACTGTGGTTGGCTACGCACAGATACTTGTTGATTCTTCCTTGCCGGCTGTCTCAGGTTCCTTGAACACGTGTTTTGTGTCGCTGGTGGTTGTTATCGTAGATCTGAGCAAAATTATTATCCAGATCTGCTGTGGCCTGTTGTGCAGGGTGAATGAGCTGCTGGCTCATCCGATGACCTGCAGCTGGAGTTTTGTACAGCAGGCTTGCTAGCTGATGAAACTGGCTGGTATCGTGCTGGCTACTAGATAGATGGGTATGTGTCTTCCACACTCATACTTGTAGGCCATGGCGAGCAACTGCTTGCAGCGTGACGATGGCGCCAGCTTGATGCCAGCACGCTCAGCAGTCACCGCTCAGCAGTGCTGAGCCTCAGGAAACGGCGTGCTGCTGTGCAGCCAGGGATTCTCAGAGCACGCCTGTTCATTTCCTTGGCATGTAACTTTGCGATGCGTCATTGCAAGGAGTCCTGTCCTTACTGAAGCTGCAGGAACGCAACCCTGTACAAGTGGCACTGCTACTTTGGACAAAACATTGACTGGTGCACCACCTCTTTGACATGTTACACCTGCTGCCGCAGCGTAGTACGCTTGCACAGATGTGCAGTAGCAATCAAAAGGTCCTGTGAACGCCACCTGTACGGGGTTGCATGCCAAGGCGTGTCATGTCATCTGGCAGCTGGTTAACCTGCCAGTTAACCTGCCATAACTACCTTGCGAGGACGCTGAAGCTCTTGTACTTCCTCGCGGCTGAAAGCTCGACGATACAATCTTTCCGCACATCTAACCAGGCACAGGCGAGGTCGTGTAGCTGTAGTGCTTGTTGGTGACAGCCCTTTCTGCTACTGCTCGCACATAGATTCGCCGCAACGAGCCATGGCAGCAATTTATGCGGGAATAAGCTGTGCTTCAGTGGTCTTTCGCTCACGATCAGCTCCGCCGAGGTCAGCAGCAGTAGTGCTTGGGCGCTGTACAGCAGCAGCATGCAGATCAACACAGCGCCACCTGCTTGCTCATAGGCCACTGCAGCACAGCTGGGTAGCGAGTGCAGGTGGGCAACTCAAGACATTGTTGGGCCTCTGTTGCTTGGGCTCTCCATGCAGCTGCAGCGAACACAAGAGCATGGCGCTCAGCATTACAGCTCACCTAGCAACCAGCCCTAGGCATTGTGTACTGCACAGGAGCCATTCTGCCAGCTCTGCAATTTGTTATGCATGAACAGCACATTCTAATCAACAGCTTGCATAGTAAGACACTGGTCATCACTTGCATCTGCCCTGCGTGCATGCCTTGCACCTGCAGCGTCATTTGGAGGCTCCGGCAGCAGCGGCAGCAGCGGTGGCAGTGGAGGTGCTGGTGGCAGCGGTTCAGGAGGCAGCAGCAGCGGCGATGACAGCACCCCTCACCGCATGCGGCCATGGACGCTGGCGTATGCGCTGCTGCTTGCTGGTAGGTGCCGCGCAGTTTCTGGCTGTACTACAGTGCTTAGACCAGGCGTTATTGCACCAGCAAGCAGGCACCGCAAGGGTTGTCACAAATGAGCTGGCATATGTGCTGCTGCTTGCTGTGAGCATGTACCAGAGCATGACAGGGTGACCTGATAAAGCAGCAGCGTGCCAGAATGGCTGGCAAGGCGTCAAAGCAACAGGCTGTAATGCATGCAGCACGCAGTCATCGCTAGGATTTCAGCAGATGCCATTGGCGCATGCACTGCTGTTGCTGGCGAGTACGTTGGCATGCAACAAGTAGGATGTCGCCAGGCAACCATGCTACGTGGAGCTGATGCAGCACGAAACTTGTGAACAGTTGTCATCATGGACTCGAGCAGGCGTGGTGCATGCAGCTGACCAGACACAGCAGCTGCGCAAGCATGCAAGCATTGCCCCATCCCCCTGCATCAATATTTGTGCCTGTGC
This sequence comes from Tetradesmus lagerheimii, assembly GCA_902809745.2. NCBI lineage: Eukaryota > Viridiplantae > Chlorophyta > Chlorophyceae > Sphaeropleales > Scenedesmaceae > Tetradesmus > Tetradesmus lagerheimii. The sequence goes on along the minus strand of CADDIJ020000926.1, from coordinate 31,204 downwards.
TCCTCATACCAACCAACCAGCAGCAATACACACATAGATCCCCACATGCCTCACTGGTGCAACGTCTTTCCCTCTTTCTCACTGGTGCAACGTCTTTCCCTCTTTCTCACTGGTGCAACGTCTTTCCCTCTTTCTCACTGGTGCAACGTGGTGCTTTCCCCTCTTTCTCACTGGTGCAACGTCTTTCCCTCTTTCTCACTGGTGCAACGTCTTTCCCTCTTTCTCACTGGTGCAACGTCTTTCCCTCTTTCTTCTCACTGGTGCAACGTCTTTCCCTCTTTCTCACTGGTGCAACGGCTTTCCCTCTTTCTCACTGGTGCAACGTCTTTCCCTCTTTCTCACTGGTGCAACGTCTTTCCCTCTTTCTCACTGGTGCAACGTCTTTCCCTCTTTCTCACTGGTGCAACGTCTTTCCCTCTTTCTCACATCCCTTGCAGCTGGTGGTGTGATGGCATACGTCAAGAAGGGCAGCACCAAGTCGCTCACCTCAGCAGGTGGCGCAGCGCTCATCCTGGCACTGTCATCTCGCACCATGCTGGGGCCACAGGCCAAGGGCAGCATCGCAGTGTGCCTGGCCATTGCGCTGCTGCTGAGCGTCATCATGTGCGGCCGTTACAGCCGCACACGCAAGATGATGCCTGCGGGTGTGACTGCTGGCGTGTCGCTGGCCATGAGTGCGGCATACCTGGGCTGCCTGTTTGGGTGAAGCGCAGCACTGGGCCTCCTGCAAGGCTGATGTTAACGAGCCAGTTACACAGCAGGCAGCGCCTTGCTGCGTGGCTCAAGCATCTGTCTACTATTTCTGTGGGAGCTGAGCACGGTGCAGATCATGTGCCTACTTGAGTGCTCCGTAGCACTCCTAAGTGGTGATGCTGCAAGGATTCTGTGTGGTGGGCTGACAGCTGTGCATGTGCAATTGCAGCACGCAGCAGTTGCATGCCAAGCAGCACGCTATGCATGTTGCACTGCAACTGAGCACTGGAGGTTACTTTGCATTGCACCAGTTTCAGTGTACTATCCACGCGCATTGCACTACTACTAGTAGTGCCCTGGAGTCCAGGGTTGTCACTGAGGATCGGAGCAAGTAGGGTGTGCCTCAGGGAGCCGCACCCAGGCTGGGGTGGATCGACAGCATCAATGATGGGTGGTAATTGGTCATCAACTCCAGTTGGGTCCCAAGCATGATCATTGGCTCACTGCCTAGCAAGCTCAATCAATTCAAGCTGGCCTTCGCTCATCTGAGACGGTGTGTGAGAGGAATGCTCAGCGGCGACCTGACAATGCTGCTGTATGTCAGGTATCTTTGAGCCGCCGTGCCGGGCACACCAAACGGTGCATCAGCGACAATGCCGCACCTGCTGTACTACAGCATAGTGAGTCATTGTTAGCATAATTATCCTCATGCAGCCTGTCAGGTGCTCTGGATGCCGCGCGGCACGGTGCTGTAGCTGTGAGTGGCAGCTGGTGGTGGAAGCGGCTCAGTTGCAGTGCGTGCCTCGCAGCGAGGCTCTGAGTGGGTTCTGCTGTGTGTAAAGGCTGCCTGCAAATGCAAGCTGCTTGCTGCGGCTGGCGCGTTTTTGGCGCGTGTTGGAGTCCTCTATCCGATAGTTGATATCATCAATTGGTACTGTCATACACTGGGTGCCAGCGCTGCCAGCGGCACTGCCACGGTGGCATTTCCCTTTGCCACAAGACACACCCTGGCCAATGCGCACGACGGGCAGTTGCTGGCCATTGATTCAGATTAGGCTGCAAAAATACATGTCCAGTTGTGACCCTAGCACAGCATCGTGGCAGCAGGGGCAGACCAAACTACTTTATCTGTGGCACGATTCGCAGGGTTGGGGACCGTCCAATGTTTGATTTAAATAACAACTGACTGTAACACAGCAAGATGACCGCCTCGAAAACCGTCACCATCTGAGATAGCAATACTGCTGCAGTGTCTCAGCAGTTGGCTCAGACAGTGTTGAGCACTTTTTTACGTGCAGCGACCGCCCACCTTTTGCTGCCGGTGCACATGCCACGGCCGGGTGCTAGTTGAATGGGATACACGTTTGAAAGCATTTTACGTTAATCACACGTATTCTTACCATACGGTCCCCAGCAGCATCTTCGTTGGTGGCCAGATCTACGATACTTAACCTTCAGGCAGCGCCAGTCTGATCTGCCGCGCCCTCTGCTACTAGCACTTGATTCTTTGTTAACATCACGATGGAGCAGTTGAAGATCGCGTCGGATAGCTGCCTTGCTGCGCTCGGGAACGTGAGCAGCGTCCTGCGAAGGAACTCCCATGCAGGCCAGCAGTGCCTCGCGGCTCTGATGCCTGAACTTCGTGGCTTCTGGGAGGGGATAGCAACAGCAGATCAAAGCTGCCTCCAACCACTGCAGCTGCAGCAGACAGCAGCCTACGCCTCTGCAATCACTGAAGGCTTGGCACCTACGCTACTGCTGGTGTACAGCAGGCTGGGGCCATCCACGACCCGGCAGGAGGCACAGCGTAAGCAACTTAAATCTTTGTTGTGCTGTGGTTACGAAGCCTTTTTCTTTTTGGTGTTTGCTTAGCAGCCTTTTTCTTTGTGGTGTTTTGTACCTGCTGCTGGGCACGCTGCGCTCTGCAGAGGCATGCAGTAGGCACTCCTGCCAGCACGGCATGTGACCCGCATGCACTAACCATGCGCAGCTACCATGCACCGTTGTGGAGGCACAGCATCTGCTGTGCCTGTCCACTGGATGTGATATCCTGCAAGCTGCAAGCTTCGCCTGCCAGACTGACTCATGTACTGCCAGGGATGCCATCCCACCATGATGGTGCATGGCCTACTGATGCGCTATAGCTGTGTGGACTGTCCTGCGACGCCTTGCAGATGTGCTGCAAGCACTCACAGCAGCAAGCTCGCGTATCACCATGCTGCTGGAGCAGCAGCAGCAGCAGCAGCAGCACCGTGACGAACAGCTCAGCTCTGGAGGGTTGGGCAGTGTGGCAGCTGCTGCCGAGCTGGGCAGCTGCGCACTGGCGCTGTTTGCAGAGATGGCACAGATGTGGAGGCCAGACCAGATCATAAGTGACAGCGGCTTGAAGGCAGTGCTGCCAGCGTTGCTCGCTCTGGCCGTGGCAGTGCAGCAGGCAGCAACAGCAGTCAGGGCCGCACCAGGCACTGTCAATGCAGCAGCCCGCACGGCAACAAGCGCGGCTGTGATGCGCTTCCTGCTGTTTGCCAAGCTGTGCCACTCAGCAGCTGATGAGGCTGTCAAGCAGGAGCTCCTACGCATCCGAAGCAGCACAGAGCCAGGGCAACGCAGCATTCAACCTGCCCCCGGTCTTGGTGGACTTCCTGCAGTCAGCGGATGTGCTGCTGGTGCTGGCTACCGACCTGGCAGCCAAAACGCTGCCGCAGCACAAGCAGCAAAAGTGCGCACCTGCAGCTGTTGGCAGCAGCCGTACTGGAAGTGTGCAGCAGGGGCGCAGCATGCCATCCAGCCAGGAGCTGATGCTGGCAGCTGTTGGAGTAACAAGCGTTGAAGCTCTGTCTGTTGACCAGGAAGCTCCCAAGTCAAAGAAGACTCTTGCAGGATGGCAGTACAATGCAGCATCGTGTGTAGGCCAGGCAGTTGTCAATATGCTGCAGCAAGTAGGTGGTCACATCCCAGGGATCCCGATGGACTTCACCATGCAGCCAGGTCACCTGGCTGCGGCAGCGGCTGCGTCAGTTCGAGGCAGCAGCAGCAGCAGCAGCAGCAGCAGCAGCACTGCTGGCAGCAGCAGCAACAGCAACACTGAACAGCCTGTAGTGCAGCATTGTGTGCAGATGAGCGCAGCGCTGCGCAAGCTGCTGCCCTGGTTGTCACCAGTGCTGATAGAGCTCGCAGCAGCGCAGGCACAGGCAGTTGGGGGCGGTTCGTACAACTGGGGCCCGGTCAACGACATGCTGCACACAGTGAATGGATGCCTGCTTCTGCAGTTTGAGTTGGTGCCCACCAGCAGCCGCGCCTGTACTCGGCTGCCTGCAGTTGCAGCGCAAGCGCTGCTGTCACCATGGCTGGAGCTGCTGGGGCCTGCCGTGCTAGAGCAGCTGCTGCCAGCAGAGGGTGCGACGGCAGCAGCAGGCACCACGATCAGCAAAGCGCTGTACCTGTACTTGAACCTGCTGCTCAAGCTCATCCTGGCAGGTGCGTGACGTTTAGGGGTTGAGTAGACGCTGCGTGATTGAACTGGCGCTGCTTCACTGAACTGAGATAAGCAAGAAGCACATCGCATATGCTTGCTACATGCTGTCTGTATGCGCTGCCTTTGCCAACTATATGGCATATGTTGTCACTGACAAGGCTGCTGTTAGCAGCGGCACTTGATGACCGCAGCTTGCTGTAGAGAAGGCCCTGTTGTTCGCTGACGCGGCGAGCCTTGAAGGCTCTAAAACACCCGGTGCACGTAGTATGCGCATGCCACGCCATGCAGCAATACCATTGTTGGCAACAACAGCTGAGCATACTAGTCATGATGTGTATTCTGCGCTTCAGGTGATGTGCAGCTGCTGGCAGCTGCACTAGTCAAGAATCCAAAGATGGCTGCAGTGGTTGAGGCTGCCATGCGCGCTGAAGGGGCACAGCTGATGCTGGAAGGTGAAGCCAACCACCCATTTGCACAACCAGCAGCACAGGCAGCTGCACTGAGGAACGTGGAGGGGCAGCGTGTGTTGCTGGCTCTGCTGGGTGCCCTCACCGGCAGGTTCAGCACGCAGACTGCTGGCAGCGCTAGTAGCATCAGCAGCAGTGGCAGCAGTGACGCTGCTGCCAGCCAGCATGCTGCAGTAATGGCTGCGCAGGCAGCAGCAGCGTCCAGCTTCGCAGCAGCAGGTACAGCTGGCAAACCATCGGCGCAGCGCCAGCAGCAGCAGCAGTCGCAGATTCTGGGGTCGTTGCTCACAACATGTTTGAAGGCTGCGGTTGCACGCGTCGCCTGGACCAAACAGCAGCAGGAGGTGGGCCACCTGACAGCTTAGCGGCCAAGGTGCTGCATGTGAGGTTTTGCGGGGCTCTGAACCAGGCTGCAGTCATAGCTGAGCTGTGCTGCCAGCTAGGTGGCGCTTCCACTGCTGGGAGCGGCAGCACTGGCAGCAGTAGCACCGCCAGCGCCAGCAGCAGTCGCCATGAGAGCAGCAGCAGCAGCAGCAGCAATGACCCAGCGGTAGACAGGTCTCGGCAATGGCTGGCTCTGGGGGGCAAGAGCCTGGAGCTGCTTTGCCAGTGGCTGCCGCAAGTAGACAAGGATGTGCTGGAGCAAGCTGCTCTAGCAGATGACAGCCCAGATGCAGCATGGCGTGTGCTGCATGATGTTGGTGTGCTGCTGCCACTTGGCAACCTGCTGCGCATCTGCAGCAGCGCGCTTGACTGGATGGGGCAGCAGCTGGCAGCAGTGGGCCTGCCAGGGCTGGGAGGGCCGCAGGCGCAGGATGCAGCGGCACGGCAGGCAGCTGTCAAGCTGGTGAAGCAGCAGGAAGCAGCAGCGCAGAAGTTGGCGGAGGCAGCAGCAGCTCTGAAGGCATCGCAGGCCTTGGCTGGGGTGGTGCAGCTGCGAGGTGAGGATGGCACGCTGCACACGATGCATGCTGTGTACGGGGAGTTGGCGGGTGACACAGTCGGGTCAGATGCAGATGTGAAGAGCTACAAGCTGCTGCGAGACAACCTGGCATCAGCTTGGGCTGCGCTGGGGACCTTTGCTGGCAACCTGGTTGCGCAGTGCCCTGATGCCAGCAGCTGTGGCAACCCCAGCTGCGTAGGGTTTGGCATGCTCAGTGAGAAGAAGCTGGTGGGGGCAAAGAAGACGCAGTGCTCACAGTGCAAAGCGGCGCGGTACTGCAGCAGGGAGTGCCGGGGAAAGGTTTGGAAGCAGCACAGGCCGGTGTGCAAGCGGCTGCGAGCAGCCGGTGCCGCCAGTGATGTGTGAGTGCAGCCTGCTGTGGGCCAGTGGCCCTTGCTCACGATGAGAGTGCTCAGCACTTCAGGGCGGCCCTGTAGTAGGAGCACTACTAACTTAGTAGGGAAAGTTTCTCAGAAAGTGCAGCTGCACGGTCCGCTCTCAGATAGCAGTATGATGCTGTCAGATGACGGTGGCAGGGAACTTGTTTCCGACACAAGTTGCCTTGGAGGCACGACCTTTGTATGATGGCTTGCATAGGATGTTGGTGCTACCACAGTTGTTGCTATGGCAGTATATACCACTGTTGATGGCGATTTTACGTTTCAAGTTGTCTCTTGATTTTCTTGCAAACCCTGCAAGTGTCCATATCCGGCCAGCCTGTGTCTCTCACACACCAGATGAGCGAAAACCAGCTCGATCCCGATATTGACTGAGTTTGCTGCGCAGTGAGCATGCCCAACTGGAGCTGACTCAGCTTGGTCGGACCAATCACCACCCATCCGATCATCGGATGATTGAGTGACTCAACCGAATCACTGCTGCTGTCGACCCACCCCAACTCCAGCCACACCCTACTTGCTCTAAGGGAACCCTGGATAGTGGGACTCCCACGCGCACTGCGCGCGGGCAGTACGAGAACCTGGTACCACCACCTGGTAGTATTGCACCGGTGCAATGCAAACTTGGTTAGTAACCTCCAGTGCTCAGGTGGAGTTCGTTTTGTTTCAGCATAAGCTGAAACAATGGCCAGCAACTGCCTGTCTCGTGCATTAGGTGTGTGATGTGGCAACTTGAAAGGGAACTGCCACCGTGGCAGTGCTGCTGGAAGCCATTGAATGGCATGTACAGGCACTCAGAGTATGACAGTATCAACTAGTGGTATCAACCATCGGATAGGGGACTCAGAAACGCGCCAAAAACGCGCCAACCACAGCAAGCAGCTTGCAACCGCAGGCAGCCTATACACACACAGCAGAACCCACTCAGCAAGCCTCGCTGCGAGGCCCCGCACTGCAAGTTGAGCCGCTTCCACCACCACCAGCTGGCACTCACGGCTACAGCACCGCGCCGTGCGGCATCCAGAGCACCTGACAGGCTGCATGAGGATAACTTTGCTGATAATGATCGTCATTATTAGCATCGTGGCACAATGCTTGTATAACAGCAGGTGCGGCATTGTCGCTGACTCAGCGGTGCGGCACCGTTGCGCGTGCCCGGCACAGCGGCTCACTAACATCTGACATACAGCAGCCATGCCCGTCAGATTCAGGCTGCCGTGCCATGATATGCTGTCAGCTTGACATATGCCCATACTTACTCTGCACGGTGCCATGTCGTAGCCGCCACAGCAACAGTTTGCCATACTCAAGCATCTTACTTGGCAAGTTGCAAGCTGCTGCCAGAAGTCCGACTTCAAACAGTGTCTGCCGCATGGTGTGGGTGGCCACACCAACCGCCAAAGTAGCATTCGTCCCCAACATGGCGTTTGCAAAGCCTTCGGACGCTGGGTGCCCGCCGCCAGTGCTGCCGCTGCCGTCATCACCCCTGCAGCCCCGCCACCAGTGCCCCCCAGCGCTCCTTCTCGTACTGCTCCGGCGTCTTGAAGTCTGGGTCCCTGTAGCCCCTCCAGCTGAACCTGTGGCAGTCCAGGCACAGCGACTCACTCTCCCACACGCGCTTGCCACGGCACCAAGTCTGCAGCAGCAGCGGCAGCAGCGGCAGCAGCGGCAGCAGCGGCAGCAGAAGCAGCAGCAGCAACAGCATCTTGAATTTGTGGCCGACAGAATGGTTGACCGAATCGCAATGTGCAGCCACGCAACAGAGTCCACCTGCTGCCAATGCACACTGTGACAGCCGTAAGCCTTGCAGCGCCGCTGCAATTGGATTTCATTGGTTATGGCTGCCACGGCTCACGTCAACCGCCTGGCATCGGCTTGGCAAGCACACATCACCTGGCCCCAGGACAGTTTCTAAGTCCCGTTGCATCAAGTATCGGTGGTGCCTGCACTGCCCTGGCAGGCTAAGACGTTCATGTCACCTGCGTGAAGGCGTGCTCCTTGGTGTTGCTGCTGCCGCATGCCAGGCACTGCGGGAACTCGCCGCTGGTCTTCCAACGTGCTGCCCACTCGGCCACGTCCATCACCTTGAAGCCCGCGCCCAGGCTGGGGTTGATCTCAACAGGAGAACCCGACAGCACCTGGCCAGGCATGGCAGCAGCAGCAGCAGCAGCATTAGCGGCAACAGCAGCTGTGCCACAGCCAGTGGGCACTGCCACAGGGTTCAACCAGGCTGGCCTCAGGCAGTGGCACTGTCCGACTGTCGGAGTCCGACAATCTGCCAGGCAGACAGCTGTGGCAGTCTGCCAACACACTCTTCAAAGTTTGAACCGTATCATGCAGTGAGTGATTGCGCTTGCAGCTGGCATGGGAATACAGAACTGGGTCAGTTCTGTAGATTGCGTACTGCCGTGTCGATGAACGACTTTGGAAGTTCCTGCGCTGCTGCAGGCTGACCGCTGAGAATGACACCCAATGCAGGCAGATCTGCTTCACTTGCGTGTTGGCTGTGTCCAGCGGTGAATATGTGTTGGGAGCTCAAGAATGCTAAGTATCACATTCTTTACGCTGACAGGTTGCAATGGCTGCAGGCCTGCACCGTCTAGTGTGCAGCAAACCAGTGCTGCTGCTGCAGCGCAGGTAGTTCCACTGCTGTGCTCTGCTGCGCACCTTGGCCCACTCCACTCGATGCACCTTCACTTTTGGCGAGTCGTTGACTGCTGTTTCGATGTCTGCATGCAGGTCCTCATTGTATTTGGGAACAGCAGGCGTGGAAGACATGTTGCAACCTGTGCAAAGGCAGTTGGTGCCGGGTGGAATGCATGTACGAATAATCGTGATAGCAGACTTCGTTGTGTGTGCACGTATCAGCTTGATTAATCACGACCATCAGAAGGGGTTGGCGAAAGCAGAGTCTGCTGGGGGCGTTCGACACGGCCGATGTCCAACATTCGACAGCTGCGACAAGAGAAAGTGAAACACACCGAGAATCAAATTACAATACGATAACCGGACGCGAAACATTACAAATTATCCTGGAGGCAACGCCTTGGGCTGCTGAGGTATTCTCTCCAGCACCGAGCCTGCCACCAGGTGGGCCTCTGGCACTGCTGCCTTGCTGCTACCTTCTACGCCAGCCCCTGATGCTGTAGCTGCTGCTTCTCCTGTACCTGCTGCTTCATCTGCCGCTGCGTCTATGTATCTGTCCTGCAAGTTGGCTGCCAGCTCATCATCTGCTGCGCGGTGTGCTGCACCAACCAGCAGCTCTGCAGGCGCCCCAACAGGCGGTGCATCCAGCTTGGCATACACAGCCCCATTGGCCTTGTCAACAAGAGCCAACAGCCGCGCCACTGATGCTTGGTCCTGCACAGCAAGCATGCAGAACAGCAGGCGGCAGCAGCACTATCCGTGCGTGAAAGCGCGTCCCTGTGCACAGAGCCAAAAGAAGACTTGACCCTTCAAGGCTCGCCTGCAATGATCCCATCACCATGAACACTGATACTCGCATCCCCTGCACCTGCCGTGCCTGCACCACGGGCTGCTATTCTCGCATACTTCAAGGTCATTTTCCAAGCACAGTGCACACACCCATCCATGCTGACTCAGCAGTTGATTGTGCCCCGCTAACAACCGATGCGCATTGTTCGAACGAAACTGGCACTCAAGTATTTTAGATTCCTACGTGCCCGCCATGCTTAGAGAACCCTGCCTCACCTGTATGGCCGGTGGCGTGAAGCCCACCAGGCCGTAGCCTTCATAGAGGATTTTGTTTTGGAAGTAGTGATGCCCCTCCCTGCTTCACCTGATGCTGTGATGCTATGGATGAAATGGGTGATATTATATGAGGCTGATGTGATGATCCCCACGCATTGTGAAAGCGGGGCCAGGCGAGGGTTCAGTGTATATGTATATAATGTGTCAAAGATGCCCCTCCCTGCCCCACCTGAATGGCCAGGGGCGCGAAGCCCACCAGGCCGTAGCCTCCTGCACACACCCCTGCACAGACCCCTCCCTGCTAACTCAGAAGTTGAGAACCGTGCCCCACCTGTATGGACAGGGGCGTGAAGCCCACCAGCAAGCCAGGGTTCAGTGAGTCAAATGGAATAAAAGATACCCCCCACTGCCGCACCTGTATGGCCAGGAACGTGAAGCCCGCAAGGCCGTAGCCTCCTGCACAGACCCCTCCCTGCAACCCAGAAGTTGAGAACCCTGCCCCACCTGTATGGCCAGGGGTGTGAAGCCCACCAGGCCGTAGCCTTCATATCATTTTAGTTTCGGACGTAGTTCAGATGCCCCTCCATGCCTCACCTGATGCTATGCCTTGAATGGGTGATATGATGATATGATGATCTGCATGCATTTCAAAAGCTGGGGCCAGGCAGGGGTTCAGTGGGTAACAATCAGCCAAAAACACCCCTCCCTGCCCCACCTGAATGGCCAGTGGCGTGAAGCCCACCAGGCCGTAGCCCTCCACCAGCTCACACAGGCCCTGGCTCAGCTTGCGGTAGCGGGCACTGAAGGGCCCCCGGCCCAGCGTGGCCAGCAGGTACGACAGGTCGTGCACCTCGGTGTAATACTCCAGGTTGAACGCTGCGGCAGCATTCAGCAGTAGCAGCAGCGTCATATGTGCAGAGCGTGTATTTCAGGTGACGGCTTGAAACGGCCCCGCAGCAGCCAGGCAGGCGCTTCACGACAGGTCGTGCACCTCAGTGAAGTACTCCAGGTTGAACGCTGCGGCAGCAGGAACAGCAGCGTCATACACATGCAGAGCGTGTGTGAGGTGTTGGCTTGAACCAGCCCCAAAGCAGCATGGCAGGTGCTTCATCTCATACGCGCCTGCAGCCTGAGGAAGCCAGCAGCAAGACAGGGTAGGTGTACTAAACACTGTGTTGGTCAAGCGTGCATGCTGCTGTAAGCATATCTGGTCATACATATTACACAGGATGCCTGTGTGGCATGACAGGCAGCAGCTGTGGTTACGCCCATCAACAGCCATCAACTCACAGCACCCACCCAGCTGACCGTACTGTGGCGCAAGGTCCACCTTGCTGAAGTGCTTAATGCCCACTGCATTGCCTGTGGACTACTGTTGGGACTTCACAATAGGTACAACCATAAGCGTACAAACTGCACGCATCTATATGGCCGTGTTGTGGCCCTCTGTATACCTTTTATAAAGGTTGACTGCCAACTGCATTGCCTGGTTTACACTGTCAGACCAGAGCAAGTACAACCCCATAAGCATACAACTGCACCCACCCAGCTGGCCGTACTGTGACACCAGGTCCACGTTGCTGCAGTTACTGCTGTTAGTTGCATTGCCCTCTCTCAGTGCCTGATCTGCTACTGTCAGAATAGCACAGCAAGTGCAGCCATCAGCTCACAGCACCCACCCAGCTGGCCGTACTGCGGCAGCAGGTCCACCTTGCTGTATATATTGCTGTCCATTGCGTTGCCTGGTTAACGCTGTCAGACCACAGCAGATACAACCACAACCATAAGCAAACAGCACCCACCCAGATGGCCGTACTGTGGCACCAGGTCCACCTTGCTGAAACTAGCGCTGTGCATGGCATTGCCCTCTCTCATTGCATATTTCATTACTGTTAACTTTACAGAAGGTACAATCACAAACGTACAACTGCACCCACCCAGCTGGCCGTACTGCGGCACCAGGTCCACCTTGCTGAGCAGGCACCAGGTCCACCTTGCAGGCTGATAGGATGACTGTCCGGTGCATTGCCCATTACACTGTTGAAACGTCACAGCAGGAACAACCATAACAGGTACAACCATAGCAGGTACAACCATGGCAGGTACAACCAAGTGAACAAACAGCACCCACCCAGCTGGCCGTACTGCGGCACCAGGTCCACCTTGCTGAGCACGTTGACGTGGGGCAGCTCCAGGTGCAGCATGCTGCTCAGCGACAGCAGCAGCGCAGATATGTACCTGCAGGCAGGGCGACCAACACAGGCAGCGCAGGCATGTGATCGCTGCTGCTTGGTGCACTCCTGATGCACCCAAACCGTCAAGGAACGGATCTAGACGGATCCTGGACACCAAGTAAAAGCGTGCTGCGCACCTGCAATGCACAGCTGGGCCAGGAGGAACTGTATTGTCACAGTGCTGCACAACTGGGCACCGAAGTCAGCAGCATGCACATATGTAGGCCGTCACGCCGCTATTCAGATCCTGACAAGCAGCCTGCATGTATGCCTGCTAAGAACACCACACGACGGCGTGTAATGCCAGATAATGCTACATACAGCTGAGATCTGACTGAATGTCCACACAGCAGTGCTGCTGCTCATGCCGTGCATGTTGGCTGCCACCACCCTATCAACTGCCAGCCACTGCTCATTTGCTGGCGCCTGTGGCCAGGCGTGCACCTATCAGGAATGTGCACAGCTGCACAGTGCTATCACAGGGCTGCATGACCAGGCAGCTAAGGTGCTATTAATAACTTCTCTCTTGAGTTTCATCGAGCTGTGCTGCTGCTGCTGCACGTGCTCCTGCTGTCACCATATGCACTCCAGAACTACAACAACAACAACTCACTTGCTGGCGTCTGTTGCCAGGTGTGCGTCCACCAGGTGCACCGCAGCCAGCCTGTAGCCCCAGCCGCCCTGCTGCTGCTGCCCTGCCAGTGCCACCAGCACCTGCTTGAAGCCCTCGTGCTGCGTGAACAGCTCCACCTGCCCAGGGCAGTCGATGAGCAGGTACGCGTTGCCTGCAGCGCAAGCAGGGCAGGGCAGCAGGCACGCGTTAGGACGATGCAGGCGCAGCTAAGCAGCGACAGCAGCAGCTGCGCCTGTAAAGGTGACAACAAGCCACAGACTGGAGCTGCTGGAGCATGCTGGGAAAAGGGTCAGCCGGTGCTGGATATGCTGGCGGTCAGTGCACACCACTGCAGCCGTGCAGTCGTTGTTGACCGCAGTCAGTAACGGTGCATAGGCGCCGTCATTCCTGTGTTGCTGGTGTTGCTGTCGCATCCCTCGCAAATGTTGCACCTGCTTCCGTTCCGAACCTGCTTACTACTCTGCTGCCATCTGCAAAATCAGAGACAGCAGCATTGGTAGCAGCAGCAGCAGCGGATTTGTGCACTCACTGTCCTCTAGCGGCTGCAGCTTCTCCTTGAGCCAGTCCAGGTTGGCTGCCAGGTACTCCATGCAGTACAGCATGCCTGGCAGCAGCAGCAGCAACAACACCACATAGAGCAGATGAAACAGAACCCCAGGACCAGTACAAATGAATGTTTCAAGCCAGTTCAACAGCAGTAGCCGCTTCTCAAAGCTGACATGGTGGTGATGTTGCAACTGTCTGCTGCTGTGGCATGCTCAGTGCAGTTGCAGGCACATGCTGCATAAGTACACAAGTACTCAGCAAACCACTAACTGCACAAAAAAGCAGAGTGTAACAGCAAACTGTTCCATGCATCCGTCTGCGGCTGTGCCTGCGTGCTCTGCTGCTTGCGGCTACAGCCTTGGGCCTGCTTGCTGCTCTCACCGCCGTTGGGCCCAAGATGCAGCTCCTCCATCACAGTGTCCAGGCAGACCAGCTCCGCAACATCAACTGCTGGAGTATACGGGAGCACGTCATTTGCTGGATCCAGATTCACGATAGCAACACGCCGGCCCAGGGCTGACAAGTACTGCAGCATGCCATGACAGTAAGTGGTCTTGCCGCTCCCAGGCGGTCCTATCACGAGCTGCCCGAACACCATGGTTGTTTGCTACATAGCGATCACTGGTTCACAGCCTACATGCGGAGTGCTAAACTATCAGACATTCGAGACGAGTGTGCAACGTTGAGGCCGAAGGAACGGTGCGGCCGAATTCGCTTCAGGACACGTCCACGATCTGCACAATGCGCAGATGGAAGACGTAGACAGGCTAGCGACCGTGGCTGACCGGACAGCTGTCAGGTAGCGTGTTTTCGGCCAAGTCGACCCTGTCATGACATGTGACACCTGTCACTTGGCAGGCGGATGGCGCTCAATCGGCGCTGCTGCAAACCAAATACAAGTACATCTGTTGTGCAGGAGTACTGCACGACCCCACTGTTGCTGCTGCTTATGTTGCTGGCAACGCTTGGGAGTGAAGTGTGCAGCAGGCACACATGCAGGTGTGAACTGTGTGCGCTGACCAGCTGCGAGAATACGTTGCTACTGTTCCAGTATCAGGCCAACAGCCAGCAGACACGAGGACACAGCCAGCATAGACAGTTACATATGCGCCGCAGCACCACCTGCCTGCTACAAGCGCCTGCAACCCCAGCGCAGCCATGACAGCACACGTCTGCTGCTACTGCAGCAGCTGCTGCTGCCCAATGCTGCCTGCCAACACCACCGCTTGGGCCGCTACGCTGCAGATGCAGCCACTGCTGCCTCTCCCACTGCTAGCACCGCAAGCGCCGTCCTGCTCCAGCCGATTGCCGCGTGCTGCTGCTGCAGCTGCTGCTTACTCAGCGTGGTTGGGGATCTTGTGGATGCGTGCGGGGGTGGCAAAGATGTTGCCTGCCTCGCGCTCAGCCAGGGCGCCGCGGCAGCCCAGGAGCTGCAGGACAACAACAAAGGAACAACGGTTGGCGAGGTCAGCCCACACACGTAGCAAATAACCAGCAAGCTTGTACTGCGATTGTGCAGCTTTTGACAGACTTGCTGTAGAGTGAACAGTTTTTGACAGATCCTGAACTCCAGGTACGCTGTGCTGTGCTGTACCGTTGTGGAATTGAGGGGGTTGGCAAGTAACTGCACACAACGACGCAGGCATCTCTGCATGCTTTCCTGCTGGAGTGCTGCTTTTGCAAAGGCACCGCCACCAACCATCCACCCCTGACCACATCAACTGCTGTGCTGTGAAGCCATGTCATGCACCACCCAGCACCAGCCACACCCCCTGCCCCCCCCCCTGTGCCTTCCACATGCTGCCCACCTGTGCGTGCACGCCTGCGCTGACGAGGCGGCCCTCCTTCTTCCACTGAATGTAGTCATCGCGGGAGTAGGGGGTGAAGCCCCTGGACGCAGAGAACACACGCAGCAGCAGCACATCGCAGCAATGGCCGGCCTTTGCAAATAAACCCTGTGATGCGCAAGTTCAAGCAAATGGCTGCCCCAAAACGGCTGCACATACTGCAGGCACCACGACATACAACGGTTGGCGTCTGCGGCAACACAGCCACAGCCATGCGCAGGCTCACCAATGCGGCGGAACAAAAACGGCTGCACTTGTTGCATGATATAACGTTACACAATGCACAGAAAGGCTAGGATGCAGGTGGTGGTTATGCCCTACACCAGCAGAGCTGCTGCATCACAGGTGCGGGCACACTGCTGCAACGACATCCGCATGCTGCTTCCTTGTGTTGTTGCTGCCGCCCCATGCGCCGCATGCGCCCCCCTCCCAGCCTGCTCAATAGTTCCTGCTCACCCCTCCCCCTCCCCCTCCCAGCCTGCTCACCAGTTCCTGCTCACCCCTCCCCCTCCCCCTCCCAGCCTGCTCACCAGTTCCTGCTGGCCACCACCTTCTGGCGTCCAGGAAACTTGAACTTGGCACGGCGCAGAGCCTCAGCGGCCTGCAGCGACACACACGGCAAGGCAGGACGGGACATGAGCAGGCAACATGAGCAAGCAAGAGGCGTTGCAGAGGGTGAGACTGCAAGTATCCCGCAGGCAGGGACAGTCCAGTCAATGCTCACAATAGTCTACCTGCAAAGGGGATATTTGAACGCGCACGCGTACACCACCCCTGCCATGTGCTGCGTGCTGCCGCTATGGACGCGCCACACTCCTCTGCAGCTGCACACCACGACAAACGTGTCACAGACAATGGCGTGTGGCCTGCCGTCCGGCTTGCCGCCTAAAGGCTGCACTGACCACTTCTGTCCTCACTGTGAAAGCAGAAATTCGCAGCGCAGCCTTTTGGCCTCAGCCTGTCTCTGCTGCCCTGCCTCCCCCCCTGGGCCCCCGCCCCGCCCTGCCCCGCACCGCCCCGCCCCGCCCTCCCTGCCGGCTGCGCTGCTCCCCCCTCACTCACAACTGTGGCGTGGTTGTCCTTGCAGCGGATGCTCAGCAGGATCTGGCCGATCTGCACACGTGCGCACACGCCCTGGGGCTTGCCGAACGCGCCGCGCATGCCTGTCTGGAGCCTATCAGCTCCGGCGCAGGAAAGCATCTTGTTGATGCGCAGCACGTGGAAGGGGTGCACGCGCACGCGCAGGTGGAAAGCTTCCTTGCCCGCAAACTTGGTCATGTACTTGTTGGCAGCAATGCGCGCAGCCTCCAGCGCCTCACTGCTCACGTTCTCCTTCTCCCAACTGCAGACAGCAACAGGGAAGGGGGGGCAGGGAGCAGCAGGCACAGTGTGGTGAGCAGGCTGTTGCGTGATGCGCAGCAGTGCGCAGGTGGGGAGGTACAGCAGCTGTAAACTGCTGGCAGGCTGTGTAGCCCACCTGCAGGTCTGGGCACGGCAAGCACACCCATGCATGAGCAACATGAAGTGCAGAAGTTGGTGGTGAGGGCCAGCTGTACAGAAGCACACAAGCCAACCACGACCCTACACAAAGGATGCGGCGCACGCACCATGTGCGCTGCTTGTGCACTGCATTGCATTGCACAGACTTGTTCAGCAGGTCACACACACAGCTGCTGTCAACTGTATGGCCACAACGCCACTGCTGCTGGCTACCTGCTGCTGCTACTGCTGCCGGCCCACACCAACCAGCCATGGCACCAATCAGCCAACGAAGCTGCAGCATGAGCAGCATCCAGGCAGCGCAACTGTTGTGACTGCTGCTATTGCTCAACTCAACTGCTCATGCTGCCATGCGCCTGCCGCTACTGCTACTGTGCTACATCTACCTGTTTCATGCACAACCACTGCTGCTGAACCCTCATGCATGCTGCTGCTGGCTGATGTACACCTTGCGTTGAGTCTGCCGATTGCTTATTGCTGGAATCTCGCCACCAAATTAGAGGATACTGCCATGTCACAACGTGCTGCCTGCTGCAGCTGCTGCGCCATAGTAAAGCATGCGCACAAGAGCCACTGCTGCTGTTCACAGCACGGCCTGAGCAGCGCTGCCGCTGCTCAGGCCAGCCGACCAACTGTCCATGGCACACATCAAGAAATGCCCACGGGCATGTAGGTCTCTCTCTGTGTTGTATGCAGCAGCTGCTGCGCATGCTGCGTGCGCCCATCTGTCTCTGCTGCTGCCACCATGTGCTGCCTGGTGCTGCGACTGCAGGGCCCCAGCTGACTGGCTGCATCGCAACTGCACTGCCTCCGGTGTTGGCCACAGGCTCCTGCTGACTGCGTGGCTGTTGCACTGCTGCTGCAGAATCGGGCACTGCTTCATGGCCGGCGGGCTGGTTGCTGCTGCTGCTCACCCCCCTTCAAAAGCCCCACCAGGCCCCCGCAGCCGCCCAACTACAACCACAATAAAACACGCACCTGACCAGGTGGACGCAGTGGGCGAACATGTCCACATCAGACCTCTTCATGCCCACATCATAGATGCGAATCTTGGGGTCGGGCACACCACGGCAGTAGCGTGACTTGGGGTAAGGCTTGCCCTTACTCTGGCGGTAGCAACGTGCTGGACCTGCAAAACCAACCGCAAGCCATCAGAACGCCAGTCCAGGCACCATAGTCGCCGCCCAAAGCAGCACCAAGCACTCACGTCTGCCCATCTTGACGAGAGCCCCTTGGCAGCAGGCTCAAACACAGAAGAGATCGGTCCGCTCTGACTGGAAGCCGTTTATTCCGGCAGGTGTGCAGAGAACAGTAGCGAGTTTCCGCTAAACCCGAAGCTGCGGCCAATGAAACTTGTTGCTTGTTCGATTGATGATGCACTATGCGATGTTTATCTTGTCTCGATAGGTCTTTTGACGTAACGCTGAACCCGGCTGTGTCAGATGTGTCAACCACCCTCTGCTGTACTAGCTGTGCGTGCACTGGTGTGCTGGTGTCCGTGCTAAGATCACCGCTTGAATGGATGCTTACCTTTACCTGCCTGTATGCCTCTTCACTTTGTCACGTCTTGCTCATCCAGTAGTCATGGTCAGCTGCATGGGAGCTGCTGCTGCTGCTGTGGTTGATGCTGCTGGTTCTTGGAACCCCGTCACTGCTGCTGCTGGGCACTGCTTCCCGGTGGCGCCTTGGTGGACATCAGTTGTTACGCGTAACGCAGTCAAAGCAAGCTCTACAGTCTCAGTTGCTGGAGACCGCATGCCACGGTTGAGCATGGCATAACGCTGAGCAGCAGGACCCGCTGGCCGCCTTGTGGACAGATCAGCAGGCTCCGCGAGCATACATTGACCTCAGCAGCAGCATTTCTGGCCATAGCCTCACTGGCTTTTTCAAGTGTTTGCACTGCATTAAGTTGTTCCGTTCCGTTGCAGCAATGCCTTGCTTGCTGTGTCCCTGCCCGCAGCGGTGTGTTTGACAGCACAGGTGACAGAGCTGTGCTGCTACTGTCAACGCAGCTGCCAGTCTGTCATTGGTATCTGACTTGCTGGGTGTTGGATAGTATGCGCCAGCACAATGATGAACCGCGCCTGCTGTGCTGACCTTGTGGGGTTGACTGTAAAAGTAATAGCAGCACCAAGCAGCAAGGCATGCAGTGACACCCTTCCCCTGCATGCAAGGCTGCTCACTCACGCAAGGCTGCGCACGCAAGCAAGGCTGGCCTGACCCACGGGGTTGACTGTGCCTTGGGGCAGAGTCATTGCTTCTGCTGTGCAGCAGTGCTGGTCGTTCTGAACATGCACTTGCATGCCTGTTTACCTTCTGGCAGTCATTGCCAGCAGTTCACCGGGTCACCTGCTCCGGGGCAATTCACCACACTGCAGCTTTTGGCAAATCTGCCATCTGCCAAACATGCTCGGCAGTTGCTCACATTGTTGAGTCAACTTAAGCTTGTGATGATGTTTTCGTAGGGGTGCTACGAAGACCTCAGCCAGGTCCTCTGCCTATGCAATTAGGTCACAACTTGACTTACACAGAAGCAGCACTGGCTGCAGTGACTGAGCCTGTCACAGGTTGAGCTAATCAAGGTCACCCAGCCTGGGGCACCAGCCACCGAGGTAGTGCCACTCACAGCAGGCAGCTCCATCGCTACAGATGAAGCATGGCACCATCACAGTGGGACTCAGTGTGTGCCACTCAGGCTGAGTAGCAGTCATACTTTTCTGCTATTAGCCTAGTAGCAAAGTGACTCAGCAGTGCTGCCGCAGCAGTAGTACTGTTCATTCAATTGATGATCCATACATCTGGTAGTGAGCCTCACTACAGGGAGGCTCCCTCAAAGAGCAGGAGGCTCCTGCTGCACACAATACCACAGCTACAAATTTTTCACAATACCACAACTTCAACTGCTCACATATTGTCCGACAAGATACTCGCATATCCCCGTGGAATCCTGGGTTGTAACACCTGTCAGATGATAAAAACGTGACGACATGAAGCTCTGTTGTCGACAGTAACACTGTTACGGCAATTCAATTGCGCATCATGGCAACAGTGGCACTGTTCACTCCAGCCCGGCTGCAGGATGATTCTGCTCCTCGCCATCTGTACGCCAGCGACAACCCGGCACAAGTTGTGCCGGCGCACAACCCTGGTGCACCAGAAAGTGGTACACCGCCACGTTGACACATCCATATGAAAAATACTGTGTCAACCCCATTTATCACCCCACACAGCAGCAGCACAACCCAACACAGAGCATGCTGTCCAACCTTGTGGCACAAGCAGGTGCCCTGACAATCTGCAACCCACTGCCGTTGCATCACTGCAGACAAGCCCGCCCTTGCCGTCATACCACTTTCAATGTAGCTGCTGATCAGACTTAATGTAGCTGCTGATCAGAGTCATACGACTCAGCAGTAGGCTACAGCAGACTCTCAGCACACACACAGCAGAAGCGCATACACACACAGCTGTGCTGGTGATTCTGCAACCAGCACATGTACAACTTGCTGCCCTGTGTCAAGGCTGGCAAATTCCCGACTTTATACGCCCACGGCTGTTGCAGGTGTCATTTGACACTGCTCTACCATCACCGTGTGCAAATGTTGAATGGGTCCGCACAGCGCACATACTGCGTTGTTATTCACTGGACTGCCAGCACAGGCTTTGCACCACCATAATGTCACATCTGCACTCTCTGCGTCATAACAAGGCAAACGCCTACCAAAGTGGGCTGGCAGCCATATAGCCAAGGCACTGGGACATGACTCTGGACAGTAGCACTGGACAATAGCAAACACCACTCAGCGACCGGCATCAACAGGCGCTGAGGTTTCATTGTGCCTAAACATGCCACAGCCACATACGGCGGCTGCAGCTGGTAATTACAATCAGTCCCATTCGCTCAATCACCGTGTCTGCACAAGAGCTGGCAATACGTTCGTCTGTGTAGAAGCGACAGCACGCCTCTTGCAATCCTCATACAATCCTCGTACAATCGAGTTGTAACATCAAACACGAGCCGGCCCCGAAAGAGAGCCAACGTCAGTCTGCATAAGGGCTGCCAGGCCCAGCCAACGAGCCAGCAACATGAGCACAACATGGAAACTTCAACATCATACTGCAGCAGAACACCAGCCTGTCATAGTCTCCTACTGTGAATGGCTCAAAAAAGAGCCTGCATACCACATAACCCCGTATCACCGAAGACGCAACGCTGAACTGCTGCTGTACATTCAAAACGTGCGCTGCATCACGCATCACTCTCAATTGATTCTCATGCTACATTCACAGGCTGGAGTTGAACCGTTTGTTTTGTGGCGCGTTCACAGCGCAGACTGTATAGTACTCAAACCAAAGCGCTCAAACCAGCGGTAGTGCAAAGCTTGAGGAAACCATAGGTGCATGGGCCAACGATTCATTGACACAGGAACACGGAACAGGAAGGCAGCACGTGAACTTCACAGCAACACAAGCAGACGTTCAGCAACACACACAGCCACACACCACACACAGGAAAACAACATCAGTACCAGATGCCAATCTGTTTTGTTTGGTTTCATTGGTATACACCAACGCTGCACACACTCTGCCAACTGATCCTGCACTCAGCCGACATAGGAGCTGGCACACAGCCGCCCGAGCACGCCCGTCAAACACAAGCTGTTGTAGCAGTGCTTGCAACCAACGTTGTTTCATTGGTATGCAACGCTACACACACTTTGGCAACTATTGCTGCACACAGCTGACAAAGAAGCTGGCACACAGCCACCCAAGCACGCCAAACACAACCTGTTGCACCTGTGCTTGATATCAGACCTCGACAACAGCCGTAACTTGCACATCTGTGCAAAAACACCTGATCTCCAAACACAAAGCAGAGCTGAGCTGTCTGAAAGCACACAGCCCTTGTCACTCATCGACGGCACGAACAGCAGGGTTGAAGGCAGACCAGACATGAATATGTATGGCAGCTGGCAATACGCAGCAATCAGCCCCGTCGTCACAACATGAATAGTGCGACAGCAGCACAGGCAGGCCAAACAAAAACTATGGCTCCACAGTGTGCTGTGCACTTGTATATGCAGCAAAAAAACGGTTACTACAGCACTGAGCACCAGCAGCGTCAGCATCATTGACAGGGATGGCCAACGACTGCTGTGCAGGGCAAAACCATGCACCCCAATGAATCCGCTGTACAATCTGCGACCCGCTGTACAGTCTGCGACCCAGAGGAACATGCTGAGAAAGATGCATCCGTCAACTCCTTTGGGCGCGCCTGACCGACTAAGCGCCTCAAGCACATTGTAGCACCAGCCTACCACCAACCAGCAGGAGCATGCCAGGTAAAAAACAAGGCTGCTCACTGCGCCACTACCAGCAATACGGCCAACAACCTAGTTGTCCCAACACTAGTCCTACCAACCGCTGCATGAGCGGAGCATACCACCATACAACGAAGGCTGCTCACTGCATGCTACCGCCGAAATAACTCCAAACTAGCCACATGCTTCATACACAAGCTTCAGCACAAAGCGAGCAAGCTGCCCCCATGCATGAGCAGACCAAACAAAAATAATGGTTGCTGCATGCTGGCTACTAGGGAGGCAGCACACCTATACACCAGGCTTGCCAAAAGCCGCTACTAGCATCCCTGTACCCACCTGTAACTACCATCACAGCCACCAGCCGATACGCAACACAGATACAACTCGTCAGCCACATAGGGCTGCACACTGGCGTGCGCCACACACAAGCGCCGAACGCTCATCCAAGTAATAGGAATCCTGCACCTCATGCCACACGCCGCCTCTTGTGCAGTGCACAGCCCATGCAGCCGAGGCATGCCGGCTGCACGCAGCCCTGCTGCAGGCACAGCAGGTAGCAGCCCGTGCGCAGCGCACAGTCCATGGTGCTGCCAACCAGCGGCAGCAGCAGCAGCGCAGCATCCTGATCATCCTGCTGCTGCTGCTGCTGCTCAACATGCTGCTGCTTCTCTGCTGGCCCCAGCTGCTGCTGCTCAGGCTCTACACGCTGAGCCACCACCTGCTGCTGCTGCTGCTGTGCCTGCTGCGGCTGTGGCTGCACAACCAGCTGGGGCTGCTGCTGCACAGGCTCTTGATCTGCAGCCTCTGCTGCTGGCACCACCTGCTGCTGCCGCTGCCTCTTGATCAAGATCTTTTTGTGCTTCACACGGCCAGACTGCTGGCCAGCAGGCGTCACTACTGCCTCTGCAGCAGCAGCTGGAGCAACAGCGTCTACTACTGCAGGTACTGCTTCTGAAGGTGCAGCAGGCACTCCCACCACAGGAGCTGCTGCCACAGGCGCTGGGGACTTCTGCTCTGCTGGCAGAGACATTGCAGGCACAGGCACTGCAGCTGCAGGCTCTGCTGCTGCATCAGTCGCCAGCTGCTCGGCAGCTTCCCCTGCCCGCTGCCAGCGCAGGAAGTGCTGCTTGCCGTCCCCTGACACCAGCAGCGACACAGTGTCACCTGCGGCCAGCTGCTGCTGCCTGAAGAGCTGGTCCACCTGCTCCAGCACGTACATGGGCTTGGCGTTGCTGCCGTTGGCCCAGGCACGCACCATGACGTTGCAGCTGCTGCCGCAGGGCAGGCCGACACTCAGCCGGTGGCCCTGGCCCACAGGCCGGGAGCCGAGTGAGGCCTCCACCTGCTTGCAGCGCAGGATGACGCGCTTGGCTGTTGCATCGCTCCTGGTGAGCGCCTTGCTCAGCAGCACGCGACAGCCAGCGGGCAGCTGTGCATCTTGTGGTGCAGCTTGACACACATCTTGCTGCTGCTGCTGCTGCTGCTGCTGCTGGGTGTCAGGCACTGCAGCTGCGGGTGGGGTGGAGTTGCTGGATGTGGTGGGTTGCACATCAGCAGGGGTAGTTGCTGCTGGAGCTGCAGCGTCTTCAGTGGATGCAAAGGCTGCAGCTACAGCAGCAGCAGCTGCAGCAACACTGCTGGGCAGAGAGCTGACCTCCTCGCCATCATCTGAGTGCTGCCTGCACCGTGTGGCCGCTGATAGCTGTGTACGCATGCCAGCGCCAGCTGTGGCTGCGGCTGGTTGTGCCATGGGTGTCTGCATGCCTGTGGCTGTTGGCATGTGGTTGCAATTGAACAAGCTGCCATGATCCTGCTGGGAGGAGTTGGTGCTACTGGGCTGCTGCCAGGACAGGCTGGGAGCGCCCATGAGGAACTCTACAGGCGTGCTACGATAAGGCAACTGCGAAGCAACTGTGTCGTTGTGTTGCAGACCTGCAGGTGACGGACAGCAGTTGACCGAGTGAGCCAAGACGTCCAACTCAGCGAGGCAGGTCAAGCAAGAGTCCCGCATCGCAGGCCACAGCGTGCTGGGCATGTCTGAAAAACCACATGGTGCACACAAATACACAACGCGCTGTGCAGGCACCACGTCCATGCCAGCGAACACACCTGTGGCTTGCAAGAACGGCTTCAACTTCCGATCGCAAGAGGCTGCAAGGCTGAACCTGGAAATTTGAGAGCAATCATATATCAGAACGTCAGTAACGTAGCGAGGCAGACGCCACTACCAAACGCTACCACACAACTCACTTTGGAAGCACACTTGCTGTGACGTCCTGCAAGCCAATGCCTGACAAATGCTGCTGAACACCTGCTGCAATTGCCACTACCGAGTGTTCTACCAGCAACCAAGCTGGCTAGGCGATACCGAAGTGCAGAACTTGATGTCAGGCCTGTGATATACGCTGTGCACGTGCAACACCGGCTGCAGAATTTGCACAATGACAGATGAACTGAGCAGAGGGAGACCATGTAGCCATGGCACGAGGGTAACCTTCCTGTCACGCTGCGGTTCGGGTTTCGCAAATATCAAGCCTCGCAATATCAGGCGTCTGATCTCAGTTTACTGTAAATCTTGATCATCCTGTCGTAGGAAGTTGCAGCTGATCATATCAACACACGCGCTTGCTGCCTCAGCTTAACCTACTGCTGCAGCCTGCTGGGCAATTCAACAGCTGAAGCCACCACACATTGAACGCCCATGAAAGAACAAAGGAGCACTTTCGGCATGCCTTCTGTGCAATATTGATGCAGCTCTGTCTGTCAGTAGGCCTGGTTATTGCCTTTCAGAAAGGACAGTAGCCTGGTGTCCTCAGCAGTGTGCCCGGCACGCGTGCGTCTGGCAGACGGTCATGCTCAGTTCTGACGTGTACTGTTGCTGTAGGCAGCTGCACAGTTCAATATGTTGCTGCGTGCAGACCACTGTAGTGACTTTCACAAGTTTCTGATAATCGTCTGCACTGGCCATGCCGTGCATCTGCAGACTCCTGTGTGCTGAAGGGTTCTGCCCAAATGTTTGGTCAAGTGACCAGCCTCAGTGCATGAAGGTAGCTCATCCAGCGCCTATCAGATATGAATTTACGAAAGCGATCGTTTCTTACACCCCCTTCACTGTTGAATGTCTTGTTGCTGAGACAACGTCAGTACGGTCCGGAGTGTGAATTGGTGAGAGCAGCGATGCAACAACCGCACATAGCACCAGCATTGTGCAGACGATCCGATTTGAAGCATCTGTTAGTGCGCATGTGCTTTGCGTGTGCTGTGCACGGTGTCGGAGATATATACGTGCCGGGCCCGGTCCCGTAGCCACGCGTGTGGTGCAAATCCCAAGCCTTTTTCCGGTGTAAGCGTCTTTGCTTGCAGGTATCTCTGTAATCATCGGTATGCGGGCGCACCTGGTTGTGCTGGGCCTCCTGCTGGCTCAGCAGCTGGTCACCCTGCAGGTGAGACATAGACAGTGTATTGAGAAGCTTGACTTTCCTCGACGAGTACTACTCACTATGCCAAAGGCTGAAAGCGCTTTGCCTGGCAGGCGTCGGGGTTTGAGGGTATGTACCGTATGCTACCTTTGCTACCTTTGCGACCATCCCCAGGCAGCTGCCAGCAGGCCAGCTTTCCCTGTATTCCTTTCCTTGGTTCCCCAGGCAGCTGCCAGCAGACCAGCTTTCCCTGCTTTACTTTCTTTTCTTGGTTCCCCAGGCAGCAGGCCAGCTTTCCCCGCTTTACTTCCTATACTTCCTTTCCTTTCATTACTTTTCCACATCCTAAACCCTAAACCCTAAACTGCTACACCCCCAACCCCTAAACCAACCCAAAACCCTAAAACTAACCCTAATCCCTAACCCTCAACCCTATGGAAAGGAAGGAAAGGAAGGAACGGAAGGAAAGCTGGCGTGGCTGGCAGGCCAGGGATGGCAGTGCAATGACCATGCTTTCCTTCCTTGCCTTCCTTTACTGCTTTTCCCTGCCTGCCACCCATGTCGGCTTTCCCTGCTTTTCATCCTTTACTTCTTTTACTTTGTTTCCCAGTCAGCTGCCTGCAGGCCAGCTTTCCCTGCTTTTCTTCCTTTACTTCTTTACTTGCAAGTAACCAATTGGTTGACCTAGGGAAAGACCGCGAGGAAAGGAGCAACAAGGAAAGCTACCCGGAGAAAAGCTGGCGAAATACCGTGAGGAAAGAAGTAAAAGGAAAGGCTACTCAAGTAAAGGCGGGGAAAACTCAGAGTAAAAGAAATGCTTCCAAGACAGCCGACTATAAGTGCTGCAGGTGCGACCCGTGGCTTGCGACGCCTTGTTTGGTGACTGTACAGATATTGCTAAGAAACTTACTTATAGATACTTTTTCACGTTTTGAACCGCGCACGAGATGTTTGTTGTGCACTCGCACGAGGACAACTCCAGCCCTGACCTCAGGTCAGCTGACCTGCAGGCTGCAGCTGACGCCCCACGCGTGCACACTGCAGCTGCGCAGTGACTGCCCAATGACTTGCTGGCAGCAGTGCTGTTAAACTGTGCAGCAGCTAGCTGCATGTCTACAACATCTTTATGCGCAGATGTCCATGCCCTTGTATAACGTCACATCAGTGGTTCATGAAGTAGAGGTCCTGCCTGACACACATTTGGTTGACTTGCAAGCCTGCGGGCCGCACGCTGCACCAAGACACCGCCAGATTACTGGTCGCGTACCCAAGAATGTGCCTGCAGTCACGTCTCCATGGGTATAGTATTGCTGATGCTTGATATGCCTACGCGCTCCGCGTCTATCTGACAGCTGTGGCCCACCGCGCTGCTGTGCCCACTTTAAATGCAGGCCCGCACCCTGCATGCTCCCACCAACGCTTGGGCTGGCGAGCAGGACGCAGCACAGCTGCTGTCCAAGATCCCTGAACCCTAAACCCTAACCTGTCCAAGATCCCTGCCATGCTGCAACTGCCACGCACACGCGCCGCCACCCCTGACTTAGCGTCACAGCTGGCAGAGCTGTTTGTGCAGCATGCTGCTGCCTTCAACTACCGCGGCCCTGTGGATTATGGTCCTGCTGCCTTCCTGGCACTGGCCAACGAGATCCAGGTCAGGCCAGCAGGCGAGGTGCAGCGGCACTCCGGCTACACTTTGCAAGCATGCTGTGCTGCTCCTGTTGCATTGCAAAAGGCCCTGCCGGGCGCAACACACTGCTGCTTGCTGGCTGCTGCCGTTGCATGATTGAACTCACACTGCTTATGTCAGCATATGCATCGCAGCACGACAGTTACCGCCTATGTTGTTTGACCTGGTGCATCAGCTGTTGCAGCACAATTCTCACTCCTGCCCATGCGTGTCTGCTGCTGCTGCTGCTGCTGCTGCTACACATGCTTGGATGCGCAGCTGGATGTGACGCAGGTGCTGCTGGACAAGGCCCTGGCCATCCTCGCCAAGATGGGGGTGAGCTGAGAGCTCAGTGGTGTGCATGACGCACAAGGCATTGGGCGGTGCTTGCAAATGCAAAAGCGGCAGCATGGCTAGGAGGGTGCTGCGCAGGAGTGCACCAGGGTCGCATGCGCATGCTTGCGCAAGTTTGCTTTCTCTCTAGAAGGTGGTGGTCTTGTTGGCACTCTCAACAGCTCAGCTCAGTGTGCGGCTGCTGTTGCGGCTGGGCTGTTCTGGCACTCACCCGGCACACTGCTCCTTTGTTTCCCTGGGCCCTGCCCTGCTGTGCGCCTGCAGAAGCTGGACCTCCTGTTCGATGTGATTGGCACCTTCATCTCCACACCCGACCCGGCCACGGGGGAGGGCAACGCGTGTGGGGTGAGGCTGGTGAGCGAGGTGGCGCCCCTGCTGGGCTTGCTAGAGCAGGGCAACTACACAGAGGCGGTGAAGCAGCTGGTTGACAAATCATCAACGCGCCTGACACTGATGGTGAGAGCGCACACGTGGATTTGGGCCACTGCTACACGTGAATCGGCAATATAATTACATAACAACGTTCAGCTGATAACATAACAGAACTAAGGTTGCTGCTTGCAGATTGCTGCTGTCACTTTCAGCAGTGGTGACGCCGCCACTTTACTCAAGGCACTTAAAGGTTTCATACAGTTACTGCACTGTTCGTGACATGTCACCAGGGCTGCTGCTGCTGCTACTACTGCTCTTCCAGCTTTACTGTCCTGCGCTTTGCTTGAAGCCTGATTGCTGTTCCTGACTTCACATCTGTTGCTGCTGACGCCAAGTGAATCCGTGCTGCTGCTGCTGCTGCTGCTGTGCAGCTCCAGGCTCAGGTACGTACGAGTACCTGGGCACCTGCGCACCAGACCTGGCCGCTGTGCTGCTGGCCCTGGCCGGCATGAAGTGCCAACTCAGCGGCTACCTGGTGGCCCCTGCTGACGTGACAATCGTGCCAAGCGCGCCGCTGGCACCCAGAGCGTCACTTTTAGCCTGAAGAACGTGACCTGCACTCCTGAGTGCAGGAACTTTGAGAGCGCCGCAGGGTCGCTGCTGGGTGCTGCGCTGATGAGCGAGCTGCTGCTGAATAGTGAGGAGTGGCTGGTGAAGGATGGCCGCAGCTTGGCGTTTGCGATGACGCGCATGGCCTTCACAGTGCTGCAGAGCCACAGCTACTCCAGCTGCCTGGAGAAGTTTGCGATGTATGAGCTCAAGTGAGTCGGGGTGGGGGTGCTCAGTCGCAGAGCTGGTGTGCATCAATGTGCTGACATGCAACACAGCACCCATGCAGGTGCTGCAGGAGCCAGCCACACAGCACACTACTAGCCTAGCTAATGGTTAGCTGTGCAGCCTGCCTGACAGCAGACAGTGCAACTGCCATACCCTGCACATGCAGACATGTACACCACGCGCTGCAAATGCAGAGCACCTGCACTATGAAAAGCTGCCCAGGCGTTGAACAGCAGCAGAACTGGTCTGCGTGCTGGTTCTTCCAGTCACCATGCTGGCGCGCAGTACATGCTGTCAGCTTCTGCTGTGCGGCGCTTACTTGGTGTTTGTCGACCTTGCCTGTTTCACATGCTGCCTGCCACATTTGACGAAGCATGCTGATCCGTGCTGCACTCAGTGCTCTATAATCGAATTATGCTTGATGCTGTGCTGTGCTGTGCTGTGCTGCAGGATCCCGCGCACCACCTACCCTCTGGCGTACCCCATCGTGCCTCCTGACTACAACATCGGCCCCCTCATGCTCGAGAGCACCGCAGAGGGGGCCGCAACGCTCTGCTACGCCACTGCCCTCATCAGCTTCAAGCCTGCCTGACCCCTGAGGAGCAGCCCTGGAGGCCCTCTGCACTGGTGCAGGTAATACTAGAATCAACTAGCAAGGAGAAGCAGAAGACTGAGGTTCAAGCATATTCAGCCATGGTGGTGGGGGCCCCATCTAGACATGTGAGTACTGCATTATGCTGCATGATCTTTCACTCACATTGTGATCTGGTGTCTGCAATCCTTTGTACTGATGCAGGTGCTGGTCAACGTCTGGCTGGCACTGGGCCGCGAGATGCAGGCCCCTGACAGCGGCCTCAACCAGACGCAATTCGACACGCTGTGTGACGCACTGCACCACGTGCTGCGCTTCAGGGGTAATCCATCATGCACCACTCCCATTGACATGTTCATGCCTGAACAGCACCAGTGCCTCCTCAACCCCACCATCACGCCCTGCCCCCTGAGGGCGTGCCTGCGCTGAATGCCACGGAGGGTGTTGTCGTGAAGTGGTTCAAGAGGATTCCCAAGCTGGCGGAGAACGACACCCTGGGCTCTCCGCTGTACCTTTGCCAGCCTGATGCTGCCTAGCGGGCTCGGCCTGGCAGCTGGGGATGCGGGGGGTTGGCCCGGTTGTGAAGTGCGCTGTGCCACGGCAAAAAGTCGTACGGCACACTTGGAGGGGCAGGGGAGTCTGAGGGACTGCTGCAGCGGCTGTTGGTGGATACTGTGTTATGTGTGCTTGGTGATTGGCGCAGCACTTGGCACAAGTACTTTTGACTAGGGTGTGAACATTTGGGATTGATTTGATTTGAGAGATGTTGGTTACATGTGTCCAGTCACCATCTTAAATGGTATGAGCCACCCCAAATGAACACATTGTCGACACGTGACGGATTTGCGTGCTGGGGTTGATTGCATGCAGCTGTTGCCTTTTGTTGCTCTTGGGATGTATGATTGCGAGCGGATTGCACACCAGCTGAGAGCCCCTTCGCCAACGAATGCGGCTTCTTACTGAATTGCTGCACCTTGCGCGCACTTTATGAACGTGTGCTGCAGCAACATTGAGGTTGGCAACTGTTCTTGTTGTGTACTGCTGCATGCCTCCTTGTAAGATCTGGCACATGCTGTGAGGGGGCATACCGTCTATAGCAGCATATTTCCGACGATGCGGCTGTACGTATCTTTGGACCAAATACACAGCTGGCAGACATTTGAACACGCCTGCACCACTATCGCATAAGCCTCCGTGGTTTTATAGTGCATTGATCATTGCAACATTTAGCTGCAGTGCGCTGCAGCTGCATTGAAACGCCTGTGCATGAGGCTTCCTGGCACCCTTACATGCCTGTTTTGCTTGGGTTGCAGATGAGGTGGTTCTGCGGCAGCATCTGCCGCTTTGGATGTGTTTCCTGGAGACCGTTGGGCCAACAGCCGCCGCAGGTACCTGAAGTACCAAGGATTCTCAGCTGTGATAGACTAGTCTTTGGACAAAATGCTGTTGTTGCATATGATGGTGATGCCTTTTGGTGATCTTCATCGGCTCATCCGCTGTCAGGGCCACATCTGCTTGCAGAGTGGTCGCTGGTGACAAGAGGCACTGGCTTGAGCAAATGATGTGGACAACGAATCCAGCCAAATATGTGACCATGCACTGTGACAGGTTTCAGGCCTGTATCTACTGTTGAGAGGGCATGCTTGGTTGATACATCGGACTCAGGTGCACGGTGACCAGTTTACAGTGTCCATGCTGCACATCCGCCATTTTGGACAAACTGTGATTTATTCTTTTCATGTTGAGCTAGCGATTTTGGCTTGGTTTGTTTTCAGAATGCTGCTACCTCAGTAGCACCCTGCATGAGCACCCATGAGCTGGCCAGCTCTGCAGCCGCTGCAGTGAGTCACTTCTGACCTTCATCATGCAGATCCACGTAATCCTGGGTGGTGGCAGAGTGCACGCTGCTGTCATTGGGCAAGAGGAGACGAGAACAAGCACTGGCCCAGCTGGAGACAGGCAGGGTTTAAGACCACACGAGGTTTTAGCGAATTTCTGGTAATACAGGCATCATCTGTCATTTACCAAAAAGCAGAATGGCTTTGAAATGGTAAAGGTTGAGACAAAAGTAATGGTAAATTTGGGTGTTTCACGGCAAGACTGGAACAGCAAACACATCAAACAATCACTAAATCTGAATCCCAGCCAGGGCAGCAATGTCATGCATGTCTACTTCGAGATCCTGGCTGCAC